>CACRXK020003276.1:2808-36178 GCA_902702795.2 Paramuricea clavata | reverse complement strand
ATAGTATAGTATAGTATAGTATAGTATAGTATAGTATAGTATAGTATAGTATAGTATAGTATAGTATAGTATAGTATAGTATAGTATAGTATAGTATAGTATAGTATAGTATAGTATAGAAAATTCCATTTCCCAAGAGTGCAATGGAACGCGTTCCATTGCACTCTCCGCGAGTGCAATGGAATAAAACGTATAGTACAATTGCACTCTTTGTGCTTTCGATAAATCGCATCCCTCAAAATGCTTCTCATACGAATCTATTAGTCTGTTCTGGATTTTTGGTATTATATAAAACAAATAATGAATGTTTCTTCGTGCAATGGTAAGAATATTTTCATTCGGTGAAAGATGGAATGTTCCATTCAACTCGGCTGTCGCCTCGTTGAATGGAACATTCCATCTTTCACCTCATGAAAATATTCTTACCATTGCACTCATAAACATTCATTATTTGTATAATATCAACACTCGTGGAAGTTGGGAAAACTCGAAATTGTATGAAAACACTCCGCCCTTCGGGCGTCGTGTTTCCACACAATTTCTCGTTTTCCCAATTTCCACTCGTGTTGATATACTGTATATCAACACGGAAAACGTTTTATATTTGTTAAACATCATACAAATTGGGATCTATTGCCTGTTTAGCTATATCTGTAGCCAGCACTCAGGCGCAAAGTGCTGTAAAATTCGCCTGACACCAGAAAATTTGGTTGTGAAAACATTGGGGCTGACAAAGTAGCGTAAATTACGCGATGAAACTGATCGAATATACAGTAGATTTCGACAGAATTGTAGAGACAATGCACTTGACCTTGATTCATTGGAAAGAGTACGAAAAGCCACAGTTTGGTTGATTGTTCCAGATTGGCCGACGCAAATTTGATATCCAAATTTGATATCCGACAAAAAAGAATTCCAATTGGACGAGACTTAAAGTGGATTTCCATAATTTCCATTCACTGCAAAATGTCTCACGATCGATTTTTTGCGAATGTATACAGTCAGCTACAGCTGATGAGATATGTTCCGCTTGACTGTTTGTATTTCAAAAGAAAGCGATCGCAAAAAGTCGATCGCGCAACATTTTGCACTGAATGGAAATCCGTCTTGAACTGTATGTTGAAGTTCAAGTATGACTCTGAGTTACTGGTGGGAGAGGGGAGTCACATGCCCAACGCCATCACTGTGTCTGTATTATTAATTCTACCAAGTTCACAATTCGTATATTTGTGAGTGCCCAGGGTTGTCACTCACAACTTGTTGACATATTGTTGAATTGCATCTTGTTACAACTTGTAACAAGTCTGTTGAGCTCAATAACTTTGTAGCAAGTTGTCAACAAGCCGTTGCCAACTTACCAACAAACTGGGAACAAACAGGGCGAACACATCCTGTTGACAAGTTTTTGGGACAGCATTGCTACAAGTCTGCTGCAGGTTTGTTACAACTTGAGCGTTTTTATGTATGTACCAGTAACTCATAAAACCATACTTAAACTTCAAGTTACAGGTGAGTCTCGTAAAATAACATGATTTTAAGTTTTGATTTCAAATTAGTCTCGTTTGATTTAAATTTTAAGGTTTGGTTTTAAGTTATGATTTTAGTTTTGATTCTAAGTGAGACTCGTATATCTGGAGCGAGAACTCGAGTCCAAAATGTGAATGCAAGGTGGGGAAAATTGAAGAGCGATTGGTCAGTTCCAGTCCTTTTCTATTGTTTTGGTCTGCGCGGTTAACACGAAGCTGGCAAGGAGCGTGCCGAAATTTCGCATTTTGACATCGACTTAAAGGATAATACAGTACGACAGTTAGGAAAAACTGGAATTAGCGTGGAAATAATATAGCCATTGGATGGATGGATAGACTTAGATGGATCATTAGGGCCATTTATACGGGACAAAATAAGTCGCGACTTACATAAGACGCGACTTAAATAAGTGGAGTCATCGCATAAATGGTTCTCTTCGGCTTTGGTCTTATTTATTTGCTATAGCTACGTTGTTTTGGTTGTTTTTGTTTTAATATACAAGGCATTAAATTTTACGTTGTTTCAAGTTTCCGGCATGTGTAGTTAGACTTTTTGTCCAAAATTTCTTATTTAAGACGCGACTTAAATAAGAACAGCTAAAAGACCTGTTCTTATGTAAGACGCGTCTTACATAATAATTTTGTACCTTTTATACGACAAGCTCGCGTCTTACTTAAGACGCGTCTTATGTAAGTCGCGTCCTATTTTGTTCCGTATAAATGGCCCTAATGTCGACTTGGCTTCAATTTTCTGAGCTTTCTCATAGGCTGAATGACGGTCTCGTCTAATTGAAGTTAAAGATTTGATTTTAGGTTGTGATATTAAGGTTTAAATTTAAAGTTTGATTTTAAGTTTTGATATTATAAACTATAAACGTGTTTGAAAAGCAAATCGTATTACGCTTCAGCGAATAATGCACTGGTCATGGAACACTACAAGCTAAGCACACACAGTAACTAAAAGCTAAAAACGTTTTTAGGAAGCAAGAACCGGGTTACCATTATACAATACACTTATAACAGTCACGAATCTAAATGAAAGTTGTTGGTCCAGAATAAACATCATGCAGTTTGGAAATGTCCCATGTCAGTTCTAACGACGAGGGGAGCGAGATCTGGATTTTCTTCTAGGTGGTGGGGAACGAGAATTGGAACGACGCTTGTATGGAGGAGATGTAGAACGACGCTTGTACGGAGGAGATGGAGAACGATAAACAGGCCTAGAAATATACAAGAAATACATCATATAATAGTGATATAAAAAACAAATATTCATAAAAAATATACTATTATAGTGTAGTATCTTTGCTTCGGTTTCTGACTATGAATGCTGCCTCTTCTGTTCCACTATAATATTAGGGCCTGTTCATATGATCCCGCTTACCGGGACGTCTCGCTTACCGAGACGAATATTTCCGTGCGTTCATATGGAGTATTTCGTCCCGCTTGCCGAGATGAAATTACATTGTAGTTCTATAATTAGCGTATGCAAAACTTCTACATTTCAGTCAAGCAACACAAATACTTGGCGATTTTAGTGTTTTTCTTCGTTTATTTACAAGAAAAAGTATTGCTTCAGGTGGTTATTTAATACTTGTTTACAAAACAAACATAAAACCAAGTAAAAAGTGTTAAATTAAACCGGCAAGACTTGTTTCACTTCATCCCGGTAAGCGGGCTGGCGTGTTCATATGGAAAAATTTTCATCCCGCCTACCTATGATCTCGGCAAATTCAAACGAGATCTCGGCAAGCGGGCCAGCTCGCTTTCCCATATGAACACAATGCAAAATTTTATAGGAAAATAGATAGGCGGCGAGATCATCGGTAAGCGAGACGTCCCGGTAAGCGGGATCATATGAACAGGCCCTTAGTGAGCTTAAGCAAGTGACGTTTTTGTCAACACGGTAGGACTGTTCGGTATACCGACATACCGAAAATATCGGTATTAAATCAATATCGGTATATCGATACCGGATATTCAACCATACCGATATACCGAAATTTCCAATATCCCGGAATTTTTTGGCATATCGTGTTAAATTTACCAACTATATGGCGAAACCGTAACCTTTATTTTACTACTGAATGGCAATTCAAAGAACTTTCTACTGCAATGATTTAGAATTTCCACTGAGTACGTGAACGTCGTTCGAAGCATGTTCGAAACAGCTTCGAAATTATCGTTTTCCCTTTTAGAATTACTCAAAATTTCCTTCAAATTTCCATTAAAGAATTTTCCTTTATAATTATCAAAGGAAAACCGGTATAGCGATAATATTGGTATATAATTTTTTCGGTATACCGATATCGGAAATTTCTCATACCGAACATTCCTACAACACGGACGTCACCCGAAAATTGGTTTTAACTAATTTTGGCGGCATTTTGCATCCTAGCGCTGGTGTATGGAAGTGAAAACTTTAAAAATCTTATGTTTTGTCATACGTGTTGAAGATTACCACGAACTGACACTAACCCAGTTTTTAATCCAGTCCCCCCTCGGCAATCTAACGTCCGTGTTGACAAATGTTATATCATTGTTTGGTTGTTTGGGGAACTTTATATAATTTTGTTCGCAATCGACCTCGACTAGATTATAGCAAAATTTTATATGTATAGTATTCCTACACTCATATCCACCATCAAAGATTGAAATCTCAACCTCTGGAAATATTTTACATTGTCTCACCTTTTGTTTCTTCGCACTCGACCATAAAGTTCGCGTCTACAAAAATTATACAAACATATTTTTAAAATCGTATTTCTGGCCATGAAAAATGTGTGAATGTGTCACAATACCAACAATCGACGGGCATTGCTGACAAGATGTCTTGAAGAGCTACAGTAAGTTCTCAATCCAGATTATCGTCAATGCATACTATACATATACAGAGATACTGTTGTTATTTTTACTTTAGTGCTGATTTGGGTCACGGATGAAAAGCTTTGCGAAGAAGCTTTGTGAAGCAGATAAACGTGCACAATAATTAGATTGCTCATGACCTGCATTTTAAAACTGCTGAGTAAACAAATTTGGATAACGTTTGTGTTCCATGGAGTCTGCTATCCCTCTCCGCAAGTTCCAGTTTGTGGTCCAGGTGTTCCAACAATGAATCCCTTTCCACATAACCCGATTGGTGTTCCAGTCAGCCAATTCAGGGTGCGATATTTCGCGTACTTGCCCACCGAAGGTACGCCAATATTATGTTCTGGTACTCCCTTGTTTTCAGCCACGTACCACGTAGGCGGTACTTTTGCTATCTGCGTACAGTACTTCTTACTTTTTGCTGGTACCATATGACCTTTCCCATCTCAAGGTATCCAATACCGTAACTTAGTTGGTATATGTGTATGATATAAGGAATGTTGGGGCCGATTGTTTGTGTGTGCAATTGTGCTTCTTCTTCTAACTCGTAGTTTGAATACCTTTCAGAAACTTGTACTTTATTTGGAAGAGTATATCAGTAGGTATACTTTGAGTATTGAGTTTGTACTAGTTCACGTGCGCGCCGAAGGTTTCGACAGGTTTTTAGTCAATTCATTCTTCAATTTAAATGCACAAATTATCCTAACTTCGAACAGCTAACAGTTGACCTCAAAATACGGCTTGAAGTTTGCCGTTTGCGGTTACCGGTCAGCCATAAACGTGAATCTTAACCTCTATATTGACATACAGTACCAGTCAGGTAAAATTCTTGAATCATCGCACCCTGCCATAATAATAATAAGCATTTATTTAGTCACGATAAGTTTACAGAAAAGCTGTCGTGGTCGTGAATTTAGATTAACTTCAGGTGTTCCAAATGTTACAGTGAGAAGCCCGTACCCACACATCCCAGTACGAAGCCAGCATCCACGTGTTCCAATGAGGAGCCAACCAGCATCAATTTCACGATTGCATGTGGAAGCTGCTGAGTTTAATGGTCGACAAGTGCGATATCCACAGCGCGATGACATGGGTGCATGATGATCGCGGATGTTATCAGGCAGGGGCCAACATTACCGAGGATCGACCTAAATTATCTCCGCTGGTGATCCACTAGAATTTTCGCGTTCGTCACTAATCTGGAAGATAATTTCGAAGTCAAGTTCATAATGATTCCCACAGATTTACAAGATTGCTGGCGCAATAATGTTTAGGGAAAGCCAAAGAAGCTACCAGAAGCTGTGTGAACCTTCCTGTTCCTACGAGATATGATGCAGCTTGGAGAACTATCAAACAGCAAGTCGGTCAACCTTATACGGTGGCAGAAGCATATGTCAGAAGATTGACGCAGATGCAACTAAAGAAAGCCGACACATCCTCTTTTAATGGATTCTTTAGGCGCTTAGTAGATGCGCAAAGGACACTGAGTAATCTTGGCACTTGTTTTGTCAACCGTGTCCAACATGGGAATACAGTAAAGTATGATCTTCTCAGTAACGTGGTGTTACTGGCATAGTCATTTGAAGCTTCGCTAATGTTAATTCTTCGTGCTATTGCCGTGCATTACGAAAAAAACTGCAGCAACTTCGTGAAAAAGGCGGCTTCCACTTGACCAAATGGATCTCGGACGGTCAAAAGGTAGTGTTAGCGTTTCAACACAATTAACGTTCGCCAACTGTCAAAGATTTAGATATGGACTTCGACGGATAAAGCTATAGGAGTTCACGATGTGTTAAAGTTAACGACTTTAAAGTTAGTGACAAGAAGATGAGTTAAAGTTAGTGAGTAATAAAAAGCAGTATCTTGGAAATCGAAAGGGAGTCCCCGTTCCTCGATTGCCTCTATCTACGATCCATTAGTATTACCAGGCAAAGAAATCAATCAGAAACTTTGCAAATTGAAGTATTCCTGGGATGACGAGCTTCCAGCCGAGCTGGCACTCAGATGGGAAGAGTGGAAAACTTCTTTAGCTGTTGTGGAGAATCATGGAATCCCACGTTGCTTCAAACCTCAGTTTGGCAATATTGTTCAGATAGAGATCCACCATTTCTCGGATGTCTCTGAGAATAATGATTATGGTATGGTTTTGTTACCTACGTTTTATTAATGACAAGGGACAAATTCATTGTAGCCTTGTGCTGAGCAAGTCCAGACTTAAGCCTCTAAGAGCAGGAATCACCATACCGAAGTTGCAGCAAGCAGCTGCAATTTTAGCCGTTACGATGAATGAGCTCATCAAGAAGGAATTGGATGGAAGACTACGTATGGATGAAACCTATTTCTTATAATGTTCTAAGCTGTATTCACAAAGAGAAGAAAAGATTCAGGAAATTCGTCGCGAACAGTGTTGCAATCATCGGAGGAGGATCAGAACCATCTCGATGAAACTATGTAAAATCCAATAGATTAATCCCAGCAGATTATGCTTCTCGAGGCACCAAACCAACGGACGAACAAAAACTGAAAATCTGGCGTCAAGGTCCAGCATTTTTAAGGAAGAAAAAGGAAGAATAGCCTCCACAGCACTAGATAACTCACATGCCTAGTTACTATTGTTCCAGTTTACAGAAGCATAGAACAGAACAAAGGTAATTCAGTATTATGAATAACTCTTATACATAATTCTAATGCTTAGTTACATTTGCTCTATTCCATGTTTCTCTAAACTAGACCAACAGTAACAAGGCATGCGAGCTATCTAATGTTGTGAATTGGGTAGCAACGATTCTCTCAAATTTAATTTGAATTCACTTTCATTCAATAAGGAGTAGAAATACTAATAACTTACTAACCGAGAGTGAGGGCAGTACGCGAAAATATTCAACCGAGGTCTTGCTGTATTGACAGAGCGATAGCGAGGTCAATACAGCAAGACCGAGGTTGGATATTTTTCCGTACTGCCCGAACGGTTGAGGTCAGTAAGTTTTTTTAGTATATGGCATTGTACGTTTGTAAAAAATGGGAAAAAAGATCACGCGAGGGCAAAGTACAAAGTCCGAAACATTTGCAAAAAAAAAAAACAATTGTAAAAAATGTTCTCTTGGTTAGTAAAACTACTCTATACACTACAGCACTTTTTATATAGAATACTAACATAGTTTGGATAGTATTCCAAGAAAAATACGAGGTATTTCGTCATTTCATCAAAGACAATTAAACAAATATGAAAACAATAAAATTAATAAACAGTATGGACAAGTATGTTTTTAGTTCGCCTCATCTCATATTTACGTCTCTTTTTATCTGACAAAAACATAAATTTTCAGGGAAAAAATTATAAATCTGTGGCTGCTTTAGTTGTATTTTTTATTTAGGATGGTGTCAAATTCCTCCTGGCTATCTGCAAATAAAATTTGCTTGCAGTTCTTTACATAGTCAAAACACAACTATTCCTGACTGCTTTAATATAGTTATAAACATTGTAAAATTTATCTTGTAATTTCGACTTTCGCTAACAAAAACGTATTGAGAAAGTTCTCTAACCACAGGAGTTGCTTCTTTTCTTTATTTTAGGTTTATTTTTCTTCGTTTTGAATAGTTTGAAAAACTTTTAGACACTTTTTGCCGTTTGAAACTCGGCTCTCGTCACAGGGCAATAAAAATTGCGTATTGCCCGTGGGCAATACGGGAAAATCCTGCCTCGTCAGCAGCCAATCAAATTGCGCGATTCATCAAAACAAATGCTTGCCATATAATAAAACAGATTACTTACCTAAGCTCACGCGATATGGGCCTCATATGCATGAAATTACAAAATCCACCACGCGTACACTCTCTACAATATAAAACAAAATATATAAATTCAGCATGCAAAGCATACCTAGTTAACCATTCGCACCAACTGATACATCGACTGACCGAAAAATCAATAACACGACAGACGTAGCGAGAATCGAGCCCATGCATGATCTCAAAGATGAAAGGCCTTTGACCTGATGACTACGGGACCGAAGTGCCATTAACATAAACCTACCCCATTTCATACTGTCTGCAACAGGCTTCTCTGAAATCAGTTACAGGAGAAAGCTCGGAATATATTGCCTGGCCTAAATAAAAATATAGACTAAAGTTACTCCGTATCCGAAATTTGTAAGTATATACAGTAGGTGTAGATAATCGGGTTTGTGAGATTACTGGAATTGAAAGTTAACAACTAGAAAATACATGCATGCAGAAACCCTCGCATTGCTGACAAAACCGTTGTATTTTACGAACATGAAGTATCTGAAGTAGTTGTCATGGTAACACGATAATTTTTTAAGAATATTCTTAATACAAATGAAAAATCGCCTAAAAATATCAATTTTAATTACAAAATTATCAATTTCCCAACATATTTATGTTAGGTATGTAATTATACGTAATACAAGCTTCAATTTAAGGTAAAATTCAACCACAAACAATTCACAAAACGTTTTAAAGTGTTCTTTATAAAACTAAACTGCCTTTAACTATTAAATGGCTTTATCGATAAACTTTGAGTTTTGCAATAAAATGATTTCAAATTCTCGCTTGCAAATAACTTTGCTTTATTTTTATTTAAAAAATTCAATATAATAAAAAAGGGAATCAATATTAAAGATACACTGAAATTATATGCTGTCTTGTTTAGTTGTTTCATATACGCAAAGGCCGTCGGGTTTTAAAGCCATTATAAAATCAATATTTAAAACAAACTTACCTTTGTTAACGTCGGCTCCCTTCTTTTAGCTGATTCTTTCGCCCTTTCTTTCTTGAAATTTACAAAATCTTGCAGAAATACGAGCAAAAATGAAGAATATTTGCAAGAAATTTGTCAATCATCAACTCATCAAATCAAGAAATGTCAAATGTTTGCTATTTCGCTGTCGTCATGCAGCCGTTATAATGCAAACTTTAAATTGGACCAATCAGTGTCCGCTTTTAATGACAGTCCGCCATATTTTTTGAGATCAGTGAGGATGACCACCCATCGTTGGTGACCGACGCCCGCGCTCATTGATGAACTTCAGACTTCCCTAATGCTTTCGTTTCTCCGGGTGTAAATAGCCGGGGGGAATTAGTACCCTCGCACGGCGCTTCGCGCCGCCGGCTCGGGGATAAACAGTGTCTTGTATAACATAAACTTTATTGCAGCCAGTTCCATGTAAAAAATATTACAGAATAATTATATTATGCAAGTATTATGCGAAGTATTGAGGAATGGGTCTCACAAAATCATTTAATCTTGAATGCCTGGAAAACAAAATGTATTCTTATTGGAAGTCGTCAGAAAATCAAAAATGCCGAACCATTGAATTTAAAGATAAACTACAACAACTTGATAATGTTCCTCTTTTGGGAGTAACATTGAAGAAGATTGAACCTCAGCTGGAAACCGCATTGCGAACTATTACTTAAAGATTGCTCATAGATTTCGTACGTTTGTTCCTCAAGGAATTGGTTGGCTGTCGCTGAAGCACAGAATATATATTAGGACCATGCTTGTGGCAAATAGAAAAATGAACTCTGGTGAACCAGTTAGAACTTAGAATTCATCAATGCTTTCAGCCGTTAAAAAAATCGCATTCATATAACACAAGGTTTGCAATAAGGTCTGGTGCGAAAGGTGCACTAGAGAAACCTAAGTTTAAGAGATCAACGTTTTTTGCTATATCATTTAGGTCCAGGGCGATTGAATGGTGGAACACTTTAGATATAAACATTCCATCCAAACTGTTATTTAGATCTGCTACTATAAAGAAACTTCCGTGGTTTATTAGTTGACAGCCTCATTAATATCATTATCATAAGTAGGCATAAGCAAAATTGCTGATTTCTACTGGTTGCCGCTAAGTAGTATAGTAGGTGGTTTTCAGGGCGGCGAAAGGCAGCGCAGGGCGGCGCATCATTAAAAATTCAGGGCGGCGCATCATTAAAAATTCAGGGCGGCGCATCATCATTAGCATAATCTTCATAACTCCTCATCAACTCTAGCACTCTTCCAGGATTTACTTGTCTGGCAAGCATAGAAATTTGCTGTTTATCTCTTGGTGACTTGAACAACACAATATATAAATGAGCGTTAAGGCTGATATTTCTCATTTCTTTGCCCTGATGAAATATGTTTTGGACAATATAGATGATAGACAAATTTCGATGATGGCTTCCTTTGGTAAAAAGATCAGAAATACGTTTATCTTTACCAGATTGAGCCATAAGGTCGTCCAATCCGATCAAATTCCGTTGCGATACGTCCAAGTAATCTGCGTTGTCGATGTCTTCGGGGATGCCTTGATTAAACTCGATTCCAGGCATCGTTCTCATCATATCAAAATAAGATGGTTGCCATTGACCATAACACCAGATGATACGTTGAGGAGGTGGACTTATAGTTTTCTGTGAATTCTCCAAAAGAGTTTTCAACCACACAGTCTTGCCGCTTTGTGTACACCCAGCTACGATGCACGTGAAAGGATGTTGCATGACTGTAACGCCATTCACCGTAGGAGTTTGTTGCCCAAGATTACGATTTCCATATGCATGGACAACCTTCTTGTGCACGTGAAAGGATGTTGCATGACTGTAACTCCATTCACCGTAAGAGTTTGTTGCCCAAGATTACGATTTCCATATGCATGGACAATCTTCTTGTGGCGAAGGAGATTACTCGCATTTGCAAACGTTTTATCGCAGATGTCGCATTCATAAGACATGTTTACTTCTCAAGAGTCAGAGTAAAATTATTTAAAGCAAGGGTGAAGAGGTATATTTATTCCGTTGGCTATTGTCATGACTATGAAGACTGTGGTGATGACTATTAAGACTATTATCATGACTATTAAGACTATAGGCATGACTATTAAGACTATAGTCATGACTATGAAGACTATAGAAAAGACTATTAAGACCATAGTAAAGACTATTAAGACTATAGTCATGACTACTAAGACTATAGTCATGACTATTAAGACTATGGTGAAGACATTAAGACTATAGTCATGACTATTAAGACTATAGTCATGACTATTAAGACTATGGTGATGACTATTAAGACTATTGTTATGACTACTAAGACTATAGTCATGACTATAAAGACTATAGTCATAACTATGAAGACTATAGTAAAGACTATAGTCATAACTATGAAGACTATAGTAAAGACTATTAAGACTGTAGTCATGCCTATTAAGACTATAGTCATGACTATGAATCAATAGTCTTAATAGTCATGACAATAGTCTTAATAGTCATGACAATAGTCTTAATAGTCTTTACTATAGTCTTAATAATCTTTACTATAGTCTTCATAGTCTTTACTATAGTCTTCATAGTTATGACTATAGTCTTCATAGTTATGACTATAGTCTTCATAGGCTTTACTATAGTCTTCATAGTTATGACTATAGTCTTAATAGTCATGACTATAGTCTTATTATAGTCAATAGTCGATGCGTGAGTTGCCAAGATGGCGGGCGGTCATGTAAAAAATCGCTGTGACTATTTGAGTTACTTTTATCTAGTTCTTCTCATTATAATCAATGAGCATTCTGAATTTAATGTCAATGGTCATTTACGTTTATTAGTGAAGACCGTTAGCGGCATTTTTAGTGCTGCTAACGTTAGTGAATATATTTATATTTGATCGTAGCTCGGATTTGTGTGTAGCACATGGCGTTCTATCTGTTCACCAGGAGTTGCTTCGAATGTCATCTAACGATAAAAAGTTTTTACAGAGAAGAGTTGCGTATTATTCGAACTCGACTGCAACATTTAATCCATTGAAGAAGTCTATATTATTGAGCATGGATATCCATCCTAATCCTGGCCCTAATATAACTACAACGGTTCGACCTGATTTTGCAAGCGTCTCTCGTGTTCGATCATCTGGAACGTCCTTGCATAACAAGCTTCAGTGTAGTCTTGTTAATTGTCGTTCTACATGCAACAAGATTGATGAGTTTCACGGTCTGGTTTATGGCAATAACTTGGATATTATTGGCGTAACTGAGACATGGCTACGAGCAGATTATTATAACGAGGAAATATTGCCCTCCGATAACTATACAATCTATAGGAAGGATAGAGCTAATAACCGCAGAGGGGGTGGTGTTTTACTCGCCGTTAAAGCTGATATTCTCTCGTATAGGAGAATTGATCTTGAACCGACGGATTCAGAGATTCTTGTGTTTGAACTTTATCCTTTGAATCGAAGGAAATTTACAGTGTGTGCCTCCTGATTGCAATTTGTTTTTCGACCATTTTGATATTCTATTAAACAACTTACGAGAAGCTTCGAACAGAATTTGCATAATCGGTGACTTTAATATGCCACATATAAATTGGAACACTGTCGTCAACATCACAAATTCTGCCAATGGGAATAGATTTTGTGACCTTATACAACTAAATTTTCTTACCCAAGTAGTTTGCGAACCAACTAGGAAGAGTAATGGCAGTCGACTTTAGACCTGGTTTTCAGTAATCATCCCGATGACATTTGCAACATTAAAGTAGAGGCAGATCTTGTGACTTCTGATCATTCAGTAGTTAGCTTTGAAATACTTACAAAAGTTCAACGCGTAAAAAAAATTAGTCGTAATGTTTACAATTTTAAAAAGGCGGATTTAGAAGGTCTTAAATTAGCATTACAATGTATCCCATGGGAAACCGCAATGTTTGAAGACGATATTGAAAGTAGTCTTGTCTGCTGGCAGGACCTAGTCCTTACATGCATTGATGAATATGTTCCCAAAATCATAATAAGAGATTCGAATAGACCTCCATGGATAGATGCTGAAGTAATGCATTTGATCAGGAAGAAGAATAGAGTTAGGCGCAAGGCTAAGTTGATTGATTCTCCATATCAGTGGGAAAAATTTAGAAATATTAGGCATCATGTTAAGAAGCTAATTAAATTTAACAAACGCAATTATTTAGATGAATTAGGTCATTCTTTAAAAACCAATCCAAAAAAATTCTGGTCTTATTACAAAACAATTACCAAATCTAACAGAATTCCTGGAAAAGTGTCATATGGATTAGTTCAGGCATCTAAGTCAAAAGATCAAGCTAATTTATTGAATGCCTTTTTTCACTCAGTGTTCAATCCTTCTGACTCTACCAATTTAATACAATTACCTGAGCTTAGTTATAATGTTGAACATGAATTATCCGAACTTGTGATTGATAGCAATGCTGTTTGTAGAGAGCTTAAATTACTCGATATTAACAAGGCATCATTAGGATTGCCTTCTAAAGTATTGCGTGAATGTGCTGACGAATTATCGCCCTTTCTATGCAAATTATTTAATATGTCATTGAGAAATGCCACTTTTCCCAATAAGTGGAAGGAAACTGACTTGGTTCCAATTCATAAATCTAGGTCAGTGGTACCCAATTACAGAGGAATATCTCTTCTTGATATATTGTCTAAGTTGTTGGAGAGGCAAGTGTATAATGGGATGTTTGGTGTTATAGAACATTATCTATCCAAGTGGCAGTATGGGTTTCTTCCGGGAAGGTCTACTGTTTGTCAGTTAATAGAGGTAGTACATCAATTTGGTGAAGCACTTGAGAATAAACGCCAAATTGATGTTATATATCTAGATTTTTCAAAAGCCTTTGATAAAGTTCCACATGTCAAACTCTTGCACAAACTTGAATCATTAGGTATTAGGGGATCTTTACTATCTTGGTTTAGATCTTACTTGACAGGAAGAAAACATAGAGTAGTAATTAATGGTGAGCAATCTGAATATTTACCAGTGACCTCGGGGGTGCCACAGGGATCAATTTTGGGGCCTTTGTTGTTCCTTATTTATATTAACGATATGCCTAATTGCATATCGGAGAAAACAAGCCTCCCACTTTTTGCCGATGATTCAAAGTGTTTCCGTTTGATTTTGGGACAGGAAGATGGTATTAGATTGCAGGATGATTTGAATAATGTGTTAGATTGGGCTCATACCTGGGGAATGGAATTTAATTATGCTAAGTGTAAGGTTTTAAGAATTCCGCGTATTAAGAAACCATATAATATAGATTATTTTCAGGCGGTAAGAAATTGGAACGAGTTCCTGCCGAAAAAGATCTCGGTGTTCTCGTAACATATAATCTAAGCTGGAATAGCCATGTTGATTGTATTACTTCCAAGGCTCATAAAATGTTAAATCTTTTATACCGTGCCTGTAAGGATATAAGTGATATTAGCGTAAAAAGAGAATTGTTTATAACTTGGGTTAGATCACGTTTGGAGTATGCCAGTCCTGTTTGGTCTCCTCATACCAAGATAAATATTATATCAATTGAACAGGTTCAACGAAAAGCCACCAGGTTTATTGTAGGCAGAGATTTTAATTACAATGACCGGCTTGTTAAATTGAATTTTATTCCTCTTGTGTATCGGAGAGAAATTAGTGATCTTGTATTTTTCTATAAGTGTTTTAAGGGTATGTATAATATCGATACCTTTCAGTACATATCCTTTCGTTCTTGCACTAGGCCACTCAGAGGCATTGACTATTTAACTTTAAATGTCCCATTTAGCAGAACAGAGGCATTTAAAAATAGTTATTTCGTCCGAATATGTCGACTGTGGAATGATTTACCACTTGGAATAAGAGAGTCAGATAGGCTCTCTGTATTTCGACGTAGTTTAATCTCGACATATTATGATAAATTTAAAGCATTGTGTGATGTAACTTAGTTTTTCAGTATTTCCATAGACTTGTAATATTATATATGCATAGTTTCTTAATTCATTTAGTATTTAACTAATATCGACTATTGGCGGTTTAAGTATTATGGAATCTTGAATTCTGTTTTAAACCGACCGCAAATGACATTCATAATTTGTAAATATTATAATGTTCATTTCAAATTTGATTAAATTAAAAATTAAATTAAAAATTAAATTAAAATGACAATAGTCTTAATCATCACCATAGTCTTAATAGTCATGACTATAGTCTTAATAGTCATGACAATAGTCTTAATCATCACCATAGTCTTAATAGTCATGACTATAGTCTTAATAGTCATGACTATAGTTTTAATGGTCTTCACCATAGTCTTAATAGTCATGACTATAGTCTTAATATTCTTTACTATGGTCTTAATAGTCTTTTCTAATGTTCATTTCAAATTTGATTAAATTAAAAATTAAATTAAAAATTAAATTAAAATGACAATAGTCTTAATCATCACCATAGTCTTAATAGTCATGACTATAGTCTTAATAGTCATGACAATAGTCTTAATCATCACCATAGTCTTAATGTTACGACAATAGCAAACGGAATAAAAATACCTCTTCACCCTTGCTTTAAATCATTTTACTCTGACTCTTGAGAAGTAATGAATGCGACATCTGCGGTAAAACGTTTGCAAATGCGAGTAATCTCCTTCGCCACAAGAAGGTTGTCCATGCATATGGAAATCGTAATCTTGGGCAACAAACTCTTACGGTAAATGGCGTTACAGTCATGCAACATCCTTTCACGTGCATCGTAGCTGGGTGTACACAAAGCGGCAAGACTGTGTGGTTGAAAACTCTTTTGGAGAATTCACAGAAAACTATAAGTCCACCTCCTCAACGTATCATCTGGTGTTATGGTCAATGGCAACCATCTTATTTTGATATGAGAACGATGCCTGGAATCCAGTTTAATCAAGGCATCCCCGACGACATCGACAACGCAGATTACTTGGACGTATCACAAAGGAATTTGATCGGATTGGACGACCTTATGGCTCAATCTGGTAAAGATAAACGCATTTCTGATCTTTTTACCAAAGGAAGCCATCATCGAAATTTGTCTATCATCTATATTGTCCAAAACATATTTCATCAGGGCAAAGAAATGAGAAATATCAGCCTTAACGCTCATTATATCGTGTTGTTCAAGTCACCAAGAGATAAACAGCAAATTTCTATGCTTGCCAGACAAAAATCATTTTACTCTGACTCTTGAGAAGTAATGAATGCGACATCTGCGGTAAAACGTTTGCAAATGCGAGTAATCTCCTTCGCCACAAGAAGGTTGTCCATGCATATGGAAATCGTAATCTTGGGCAACAAACTCTTACGGTAAATGGCGTTACAGTCATGCAACATCCTTTCACGTGCATCGTAGCTGGGTGTACACAAAGCGGCAAGACTGTGTGGTTGAAAACTCTTTTGGAGAATTCACAGAAAACTATAAGTCCACCTCCTCAACGTATCATCTGGTGTTATGGTCAATGGCAACCATCTTATTTTGATATGAGAACGATGCCTGGAATCCAGTTTAATCAAGGCATCCCCGACGACATCGACAACGCAGATTACTTGGACGTATCACAAAGGAATTTGATCGGATTGGACGACCTTATGGCTCAATCTGGTAAAGATAAACGCATTTCTGATCTTTTTACCAAAGGAAGCCATCATCGAAATTTGTCTATCATCTATATTGTCCAAAACATATTTCATCAGGGCAAAGAAATGAGAAATATCAGCCTTAACGCTCATTATATCGTGTTGTTCAAGTCACCAAGAGATAAACAGCAAATTTCTATGCTTGCCAGACAAGTAAATCCTGGAAGAGTGCTAGAGTTTATGACGAGTTATGAAGATTATGCTAATGATGCGCCGCCCTGAATTTTTAATGATGCGCTGCCCTGAAAAAGGGGGTTGAAAACCACCTACTATACTACTCCGCTAGTTGAATTTGCATGTTTAGGCAAAATACTTGTTGTTATTGGTTGTGACTGAATGGAACTAAATCTGGAATAAATTGAATGTTGATACATGCATGTCTTTTGTGCATCATGTTAATGTGGGTCTTTCAAACTTATAGCTCGATCGATCGTGGTGAATAGTTCAGTATACTCATATACGCAAATATTTCTCGTGGCAAGAGTCGAAGAGAAGATGGGTTCCTCGCGCTCTTCTCAGATATAGAATGAAGTGTGACTGATGACATCATGTATACAGTTTATTAGTTGATGTTATGTAGATCAGTAATCAGGTCACAAGGGAATTCATACATGCACATCGCAAATCCGCAATATTCTTTATATGAATAGGGGCAATGTATCAGGAAGTGGAAATATTTCAACTACTGGCTATAATACTGCCATTGGATTGCATAGTTGATACTAACAACTGACAATGTCACTGCATATACCGGTGTACTATTTGTAGACTAACTGGCAATTACAATTTGCCTTGAAATATCTGTCTAATATATTTTTGCACTTAAACGACTCTAAGAGGAAACCGCACAGTTGTGTTTCGGTTATTTTCTGTTTGGTTGCAAATGCACGCGAATTACCGTTATGCAGTCGCTCATGCATACGACTATGACAGGCCCCCAATGTAGGTGAACTCTTCAATACATGCATGCATGTAAAGTTGTGTATCCCCATTTATAATATAGCATTTGTAAATTCTGAACGCTGATTGGCTAAGAGCCGTGTTGAAATAACTCAATGTCAACACGGAAACGTTGGAAAATTTCTTTCTTTATATTTCTTTGTGCTTTATTATAAAACAAATATAAAACATTTTTTCCGTATTGATATATAGTTATATCAACACTCGTGGAAATAAAATTGGGAAAACTCGAAAAACTCAGATGTTGGATTTTGACGAAAGAACATTCCGCTTTCGTCCTTAGATATTTGGACTGCCTATAGTTTTAAGGCGTAATTATATTTGTGTATAAATGTTAATAAATATAGAAAGGAAAGGAAAAACAAAATTCTCATCCAACTGTCATTATATTTGACCTTGGCCAAACGGCCATTAATAGCTCCACAAATGCTTGCATTAAACTGTTTGATGGTTTTTCGGTTATCCTTCATGCTGACAGCAAACACACAAACAAACAAATCGATGCAAAAACATAATTACCTAAACACAAATAATAAAATACGAACTGCAAGTGGACCAGGTACAAAATATTTTACTGGAGAAGAAACATGCAAGGCAGATATCTATACCTGACGTACAGTACTTGTGGAACTTAACATTTAACATGTGAAATAATAATCAACTCCTTCAATGGATAGGTTGTTAATTAAAGTCATATAAATACAGAACAATGAGTACATACCATCATACCATCTGGTGTTCAACACCTTGCATGCTTTCTCGGCATCTTCTTCACGACGATATTTAATGTAAACATTGCCAACAAGATGATCACCAAGATTGTCGCACACATTCATTTCTTCAATTTCACCATACTTTGAACAAAAATAAAACAAAACATTTACACATTTATAAAAAAAATGTTCAATGTGAAATGAAAACTCTTGTGTTAAAGCAGATAACATAACTCATGGTGCGTGCAAGTTTCTAATAAGACTATATATAAGGACTTTTCAAATTTCAAGCACTATTTAATTAAGAGATTAAAATGAATATTTTCATGTAAACTTATTACATGTAATAATGACAGGCGAACTGAACATAATCCACAGATAAGCTAATAATGATCGTTTATACATAAGTTGTTTAAGGAATTAAGCAATAACATACAGTCCAGCATAGTTTTCATAGATTCAGAGACTGATCTTCACAAGCATTAAGGGAAAAATAAAATCAGGATGTCCACCCTTTGGTGAAGGTGAAATTCAAGGACTTGTCCAGGACTTTCAAGGCCCTTTTTCAGTAAATTCAAGGACCTAGAACTGGGGAAATTTTTTGAAAATGGCACGGATTTGCCCAGCAACTAATTCACTTTATTCAGTAATTTTAATCAAAATCACTAATGTTAGCACAGATGGAGGTTAAGGAAATTAATTCCAGGACTTCTACTGATTTTCAAGGACTTTCCAGTCCTGGAATATTTTTTTTTGGAAAATAAAATCAGGGTGTCCACCCTTTGGTGAAGGTGAAATTCAAGGACTTTTCCAGGACTTTCAAGGCCCTCTTTCAGTAAATTCAAGGACCTAGAACTGGGAAAAAAATTTGAAAATGGCACGGATTTGCCCAGCGACTTGGACACCCTGTAAAATATTAATATGATCATCCTTCAATGATTAATATGCATGATCAACTTCTCATTTCCTCATTTCCATATTTATGATTGATTATCAAGCACTTTCAATAAACTTCTTATTTTTCAAGGACTTTCCAAGTGCTCTTGAAATTTATTGTTCAATATACAGTATAAGCACTTTTCAAGAGTTTCAAGGACCTCCATGCACGACACTTGAAACGGCAAGAGCAGTGGGATTCGAATCCACGACCTTTGGTTTGCCAGTCCAATGCTCTACGAAATGTGCCTTTTTCCTCGGCAATGGGAGTTGCACTAATTACAATGCAAAGCCATTCTTAGTCACGACATAAAATACTGTCTATAGCTAAGGTAACGTACAGGTACTTTCCGCAAGAGCCAGAGCTGAGAGTATTCGGCAGCACTGCTGCCAGGATATTTCTTAAGATATCTTAATAGGAAATTTTCTTACGTCTCAAGTGAAATTTTGTCTTTCTCAATACTGGATTGTCATATAATTTACTTGTTTACAAATTCCAAAAGCACTTTGAAAATCCTTATCGAAATTATCTTGTGTCAAAATTGAAGCTACATATTATCCCGCTTTCTGTCAAATCTAACTCTGCTGGATATTTTAAATCTCTATTGCACAGGATTTTACCTGGGCTATATTGTACCACATTATTCAAATTCTACATTTATTTATTCACATACCTTTTCCAGCTCTAGAAATACGTCCTACAAATGAAAGAACTTCATTTGTTAAATACCATAAAAATACAATCTAAATTACCGCAGTTTTAATTGGCAATCAGTTTTTTTGTGCATGGTTTGTTAAATTGAATGCTGTAAACATGCAAAACTTTAGTCTGTACTGTTGATATTACTATGTTTGGAAATTTGAAAATAGAATTATGCAAATACTTGGAGTTCCTAGACTTACTTCAAAAAATCTGTCATAGTGCTCCTGGGCTTCTACATCTGAAATAGCACTTCCTGAAATGAATTCAAACATTATGCGATATTCCATAATTACCCAAAGTACTGTATACTGTACCAGGCAATTACCATGGCATAACGGTCACGAAAAGTAGTAAGGGCAAGACTCTGTGCAAAGTTATGTCAACATTGCATGAATACAATGTGTTACACGAGACACCGCATTCTTATTACGCTCATATAATAATATACATGCATGAAAAATTCCTCAATTCTGAATTTCTGATTGGCTAAGAGCAGTGGAATTTTTTCGAAATACAGTGCCAAAAAATGAAATACGGTGCAAATTTCATTGACAATAAGATACAACCATTTCTAGCAGAAAATAATACAAAAAAGCCAAACATTTACAAGTGACAAATATGGCTGGTGTTTTTAAGATTTTCTATTAAAATTATTTATTTAACAAATATAAAACATTTTCCGTGTTGATATACAATTATATCAACACGAGTGGGAATTAGGAAAACGAGAACACAATTTCGAGTTTTCCCAATTTCCACGAATGTTGATATAACTATATATCAATACGTAAAAAAGTTTTATATTTGCTTTATAATATAGCACAAAGGAATATAAAGAAAGAAATTTTCCGATGTTTCCGTGTTGACATTGAGTTATATCAACACGGCTATATTATAAATAATAATATACATAAAGATATTACTCGACTGTGATTGGTTGATTTCAGTGCAGTTAATCCCAAACAGCAGTGCAATTTTCTGTAATCACAGTGCAATTTTCTGTAATCACAGTGCAATTTTCTGTAATCACAGTGCAAAAATCTGTAACAAACTGATCTGATTGCATGGTGGAAAAACATTGTCATGATTAAATCAACCAGTCAGTTTAAAGCAATTTACTTTAAAGAAGTAACGGTCACAGATTGCTTCAAAACAAAACAAACACGGCGCCCCGCTACACAAACTAAAAGTTGCCTTCGCGTGGAAAATATGGCTTTTATCTTTATTTTTAAATGGAAAAGCATGCATTTACCTTAAACAAAACTAACAAAAATTACATAGTTGAGTGGAATTTTCAAGCTGTTAGCGTTGTATAATGTGATATAACAAAGCCAGGAAAACTTTGCTAGTGGAATGTTCGCTATAAACGCGTAAGTTAAAACTACAATTGCCTCGAACATTTTTATGCAAATTATTAATAAGTAATAGCATGGTTTCTCGTGAAATTTGGATAAACATGCACTCGTGAGTTTTTCAAAGACCTCAAATAGCACTCGTTCTTCGGACTCGTGCTATTTTGAGGTCCTTGAAAAACTCACTCGTGCATGTTAAATCCAAATTGCACTCGAAACCATGCTATTACCTGCACAAATTAACTATTACGCATGTGACCTATACGCACGCATGTGACTGCATAATCTTTTCATGTATATTACTGATAAGTAATAGTATGGTTTCTCGTGCAATTTGGAAAAACATACACTCGTGAGTTTTCCAAAGACTTCAAATTGCATTCGTCCTTCGGACTCTTGCAGTTTTGATGTCCTTGAAAAACTCACTCGTGCATGTTAAATCCAAATTGCACTCGAAACCATTTCTATTACCTGCACAAATTAACTATTACGCATGTGACCTATACGCACGCATGTGACTGCATAATCTTTTCATGTATATTACTGATAAGTAATTTACCTATACTTTTTTTTTTCTGTGTTGGTGTAGTGTACTCAGGTGAATATGATATTTGTGGTGTTACTCTGACTTTGTGGTGTTACCTATACTTATAGTGGTGCTACCTATTTGTGGTGTTACCTATACTTATTCTATGCTAAGATCGCCGGCTGTCACCATGCAGTTGGGCTAGAATCGGTAGCTGTTCAAGATGCATCTAAAACTTGCTGTTATTAGAGATGCTGCTGTTACATACTGTAAGCAGAGCAACCACAAGGAGAGTTCGGTGCTGCCCAAGCGTAACAAAATGAGGACAATGGTTCGTACGAAAGTGCCAATTGAAAACAACTCAAGGACGAGACAAATCGCTACAGACCAAGAATGGTGTTGTATTAACAGAATCTCTGTTCAGGAAAATTTTGTTTTCAACTTTTCATGCAAAACAAAATAACATCCACCAAAGGTATGAACAACGAAGTACAAAGAGCATGTAATAGAAAGGTCTAAAATGTCTGTATTTTTTTCTAAAATTACTTGTTATCAAGTTATAGCAAAATTTTTCATGTGAGAAACGGTAGAACATTTGCGCCAGGAATTTGTTAGAAGTACCACTAGAAATACATGCATACAGCAACCCCTCGCCTTTGTTTTCCAAACATTGTTTCAACCTGAACTATTCGGAATTACGCCAAAACTGAATGCATGCTCAGGTTACTCGCATCATATGAGTCACGGCAACACGATCATTTTTCTTGTCAATTTTAAGCACAAAACGGTAAAAAATACACGTAAATATAGTTATAAATACTACACAGGGTATGCTTCTACATATCTATTGTATTGGTCGTTGAATTTCAGCATATTCCGTCATTCCATATATAGTAGAATGCCTGATGGAATAGCAGGGCTCAAAATAACGGCGGGTCAACGAACAATGACCGGCCAAAGTGCCTCTTGACCGGTCACTTTTTGACCGGCCACATTTTCATGCCTTCCAATGTGATTGCTGACGTCTTGAATGAAAACATGAACTACGATGTATCGAAACAAGTTTGTTTCACTGTTAGTGTAAGCGTATCAATGACCGGTCAAAAACAGATTTTGACCGAGCTAAAATCAAGTTGACCAGTCATTTTGACCGGAGACCTACTGTAGCTCCCGTTATTTTGAGCCCTGGAATAGTAAACTACTAAGCTTCGTGATGTCTGTATTCCGTTAGTACTGTAGAAAACTGAATTGTGGTTATCAATTTATAATATCACTAGTATGTACGTTAATATTGAGGATAATTTTACTGTTACAACTGTTGATTTTGTAGTCGAGTATTTGCACGTGCATTTGATAGATTCTTGTTGCATAAAATACAGTGTTGCTATGTTTGTTTGCTGATCTTCAGAGGTCTTTCGGCTTTTGTCGCAATTAGAGACCTTAAGATCGACGTTTACGGCAAACGTCAAACCGCTAGCGAAATGTTTATTTTACAACTCTATTATTATAGCTTTTACACCAGTTTTGAAATATGTTAAACTTATTAAACTTGTGCTCTTTAGTAATGATTTAAGAAAGCAAATTAACCACTAGTCATGCCATTCACCAAAGCAGTAAATTAAGATTTGGCGTTTGAAGTTGACGTTTGGCGTATAAATTTCATGCTTTAACGATTACAAGCCCTCGTAGCAGTTCAAGCATGAAATCTATACGCCAAACGTCAACTTCAAACGCCAAATCTTAATTTACTGCTTTGGTGAATGGCATGACTAGTGGTTAATTTGCTTTCTTAAATCATTGCTAAAGAGCACAAGTTTAATAAGTTTAACATATTACAAAACTGGTGTAAAAGCTATTATAATAGAGTTGTAAAATCAAAAACCTCGCTAGCGGTTTGACGTTTGCCGTAAACGTCAATCTTAAGGTCTCTATTGTCATGCAGAGACACACGCCTGTGAACAGGTTCTCAGAGACATAAAAGAATAGAAAAGAATAGTGGATCTTCAGACGGAATAGTAAATTTCAAAATCTACAATTCCGGTTATATGATAGAAGCAAATGTAAATTTCGACCACTTCCAGCAATTGATGTCAATGCAGAGAGTTTTACAGTCTCTCAAGTGCCAACAAATCTAATCTCAAAAGTAATCACAGAACATTAGAACTTTGCTAAAGGTTGGGAGAAAGAAGTTTCGAAGTATTTGAGGTGTTGACATTTTGGCACACAATACGAAATTCAACAATAATGCGATCAGTGATTACCAGAAGTAAATAAGCAGTGTTAATTACAGTAGCCTAATCCAAACACATTTTTTTATCAATGGGATGGCTGCAGGTGTTTATTCAGCCAGCTCACCCAAAACGCCTGATTTGCATGCTAATCCACCGCGAGTGTGTAGTGTTGTGCCAGCTTCGCTGCAGTGCAAAAATGGCCCCCTACAAGTAAACCCTAATTTCTAGTACCTGAACCATCTGTTACTTGAGCTGCACTTTGAGGGCTTTGATACAAGTTCTGTAGAAGAACAGTCTAAAAGAAAATTTAAAGGAAAATGTAAAGGTTCCATTAATGGGTGATTCCAGTTATAGACTAAATTTTGATTTAGGCAAGAAGGACGAAATCCAACACCACAGCTAGAAAGAGCATCTTAGAATGAGTAAAGCTGCAAAGTTTGGTTGCGACATCTTGTAAAATGAAGAAAATATAGCCTTGTGAAGTTCGCAAATTTTGTATATATTTGTATTACTAGGGATGAGCCGATTAATCGGTAAATAATCGGCAAAGCCGATTAATCGGCCGTTTTTTAGATAATCGGTAATCGGCCGATTATTGCCTGATAATTGGCAAATAATCGGCCATAAGACTTTTTCTGCAGCTGCCAATCACATGCTAAAATACTGAATACAAGCGAATAGATTTTCACATTTTGTTGCAAAACCTGTGTCTTTTGTCTCAAGCAAGTGAAGCTGGGAACATTTCCACTAAAAAAACGCAGCAGACTAGCTCCGCGTAGCTGACAGTGCCTTGTTTTTACACCATAATCTGCCAAAACTAAACTTTGACTATTGACTATAAAAGAATGAAGCTGTTTTTAATTGTAAATCAATATCAGTAAATAAAAAAACCCCAATAAAACCGCATTTACAACTTCATTGTTGGTCGTCTTGTGATTTTTCGCTTGCTTTTTAAAATAATCGGTGGGTACCGATTAATCAGCCGATTAGTTACAATAATCGGCTTATAAATAATCGGCCTCAGTAATCGGCAATTTTCCTTATCGGCTCATCCCTATGTATTACGCGCGCTTATTTTTCCCGCGCGTAATGCAAATATATATACAAGATTTGCGAACTTCACAGGGCTATATTTTCCTCATTTTACAACAATTCGCAACCAAACTTTGCAATTTTACTCAATTTTAAGATACTCTTTCCAGTTATGGCAGTATGGTATTGGATTTCGTTCGTATAGCTGGAATCTATTAAAAGCCCTGTTCAGCAGACACAATCTTGGAATTAATGTCTTTCCCAGCTGACAAATTTTGGCAGGCCAAAACAGATTAGCACACAAAACACATGTATTTAGTTCCATAAACAGTACAATCCTAGCTTTCCAGACAGGGTGTACAGTATATACAAAATAGAGATAAAAATCGGTTCACAAATTCTTTTCATAGAGATTTTAAGAGATTTCACAGAACCTTTCGATTTAGCAAAATGGAAACACTGACAAAATGGTGGCCATTTCGTTGCACATTTTGTGAATATTTTGAGCGAATTTCAACCATATTGAATCTCTACCTTTTACACATCCTTTCATCACAAAAGTACACAATAGGGAACACGTTACAATTCGGAACAGGCAGAATTCAAGCATCACTACCTTTCATATGAGCAAATTAATTGGTGCTCACCTTAATTTGTGTTAGAAAGGATTGCTTTAAATTAAGCCCAACTAAAATACCCTGTGGTTCTAGTTTCAGGTTTTTAAGGGTTTTTCCTTGCATTGCTACAACACATAAACATCTCAATATAAACCACAGGGAGCCCCACTATGAGTTATGATTGAAATAATATTGTATTTATTTTTAAAAACCTACTTGAATCCGTTGATAATCGATTATTTCTTCTCTCGAAATTCTGTAAACATTTTAAACTGCTTGGAGTCATTATACTATCACTCTACATGACGTTTCATGAAGTATAGATGATCGCTGACAAGTAAGGACCGCGGGCGCGAAAAAACGAAGGCGGCGAAAGAAGGAAGATCTTCCTTCTTTAATTTTGCCGCCTTCGTCTTTCCGCGCCCACGTTCTTACTTGTCAGCGATCACCTATACTTCATGTAGAGTGATAGTATAATGATTCAAGCAGTTTAAAATGTTTACAGAATTTCGAGAGAAGAAATAATCGATTATCAAGGGATTCAAGTAGGTTTTTAAAAATAAATACAATATTATTTCAATCATAACTCATAGTGGGGCCCCCTGTGTATAAACCAATGTTCATAAATAACTATTACAACAATGCTATACTTTGGCAATACATTGTGTTATGAAGCAAGAAGCCTGCGGAAACCACCCAAGCTCGGCAGGTAAGCAGACAACTGCATGACAGAAACAATTTGTGACTCTGTTGGAAAACCAGAACTACAGTACAGGATATTTTTGTAAGGTAAGGCCCTATATTATACAATCAATTAAATGAATACCTGACTAAATGTTGGCTTGTTGTGTATACGGGAACATCTGTCACCGTGACGACATGCTCCTATCTTGAAGTAAAATGAGCAGTTGACCCTAAAACCAGAATCAATTTAGCCACATTTTTGCAATAGACATAAGCCCCGTTTACACTACGCTTAATTTTTGGTACGGCACAGATAAAATTGGTACCCGTACCACTTTTTTGGTTCTTGGACTACCTATTTAGGTGGTCCAAGAACCAAAAAGTGGTACGGTACCAAAAATTGAGCGTAGTGTAAACGGGGCTTAGCTAAATAGGTAGTCCAAGAACCAAAAAAGTGGTACGGGTACCAATTTTCTCCGTGCCATACCAAAAATTGAGCGTAGTGTAAATGGGCGTTTGATGACAGAAAATTGGACAGAAAATGTGCCTGATATAAATCCACTACCGGTATGAGACAAGTTTCACATCTGATAATTCGATTGGATTGGGTCATTTCAGAAAACATCCAGGCCTGCCCCACAGAGGAAATTGGAAGTTAACCTACCTCTCCATTTGGACATCCTAGTACATTTTACTATTGCCAGTCTAAATAGACTTTAACCCTCCCCCTCAAGAAGGCAGAAAAAGAAAAGGTTCAAAAGTTTTTATGGACAAACACCACTTAAATTACGGTTCAAAAACATTTTTCCAGACAAATACCTGCAAAAACACGGGTAATATACCAGTAAAATTAAGGTCTTAAAATCTTTTTCTCATACCATTATTTATATAAAAAACGTTCCAAATAAATTTTTTTTAATTCAGCTTTTGTGGATCCTCTTTTACAAATTTTAGGGCCCCTTTAACTGGGGGCAAATTGCAAGGCCCTGGGTATTCAGCGCATTTGAAGGTTGCAGCGGGGAAACACAGCATTTTTTAACAACCTTGGTAGATCAGATTGCTGTGAAAAAAAACACTTCCAGCCTTCTACTGTCATGACCTGGTTGCTGAAGAAGATTGCCTTCACCCACCTTCATGCACAAGTCTTTTGTGTGCGAGGCAGTTGTACTGTATGTGGAAGAAAACTCCCATTTCCATCGCATCAGACATTGAACGTTCCAAAAGAAACTTTAAAATTTCAAATTATTTATTCATATGTTCTAACATTATATTAAACTAACAATTTTATTCTCAGCATGCTTGAATCCTACACTTTGTAAACCTTGTTTGTGGTGTTAACTGTAATAACATTTTTTTCATTTGTATTGTACCGGTACTACGTTCTCTGAATGTTTTAACTTCAAAAGTTCATTCTAAGGATGTTAAAAAAGCGATTCCATTATGAAACGCCATGCACAACAGCCAATTGACACTTCAAGATTTTAAAAATATGACATCACCACAAGGTAGGTGACCCCTGCATAGTTTTGACAAAATGTTGTCAAAAAACCCGAAAAGAATTCGCTTTCTTATTATTCTTAACATCCTTAGAATAAACTTTTGAAGTTAAAACTTTGGGAGAACATAGTAAAATTACCAGTAATAAGTTCTTTGTATGTTTGCATGGTGATAAAAAATATATAATAGTTTTGTTTGTGGAAACACCACGTAAACTTATTACTGCAAAGCTTTTGAACCATAAGCCCGGATCTTCATCAGTGCTAATAATATGAGAAGATGAAGAAGCACTGATGAAGATCCGGGCTTACGGATCGAAAGCTTTGCAGTAATAAATTTACGTGGTGTTTCCACAAACAAAACTATTAAAATTACCAGTGTTTGAAATTATGTAGATTTTTTATTGTTTTTGCATGTAATTTGTGAAATATTCATACTTTAGTAAACATTGTAATAAATTTCCATTAAGAATCTTGCTAACTGAACCTTGTCATAATAATAAACAAAGTAGACTCTTATATGCACACCCGAGCGCCACATTAATTTTTTATTCTGTGGTTTTTAGTGCCATTTTAAACTGCCAATTTCAAACAAACAGAACCTTGAAAGAAATTTCATTGCATTTTAAAGGAAAGCATTCAGTTCTAGGGTTCAGTTCAATCATTGTTCGTGGACATACATTGGAGATGACAGAAATGTGTAATGTAATTAAATATGCTTATTTCGGTTTGTGACACTTCACTTCGGAAATCACACAGAAATATTAAATGTTAGGAATTATTTTTTATTTATTGACAATGGACATATAAATTGTATAAATATAAAATATAAACCTCCCGCTTCTTTGACATTTTCAAAGTGTAGTGATTTGTACAGCAAGTGTTTCAAAAATGGCTTTCTGTTGTATATTTGGGCAAATACTGACTTTATTTATACAGTTGGCAAAGCCACGGCTAAACAGAGTCAAAGACATAACTGACAGCTCGGAAGCTGGCAAAAAGTTCAAGAATCGTCAAAATTTTCTTGGATTTTTTCGGTCGAAATTTGAATTTTTAACTCAAAATTTGAGAAATTTTAGGTGACGGTAAACTGATACCTTAATTCCATCGGCCTAATAGTTAAGTTCCAGTCTGGAAAGTTTGCAACGCACAGCCGAGATCTTGGCTGCGCAGTTTTGATGTCCCAATGTATTTACTATTAAATTTTCATAATCTCGGACACACAATTTCCAAACTTTCCATTCAGGGTTAAGTTTAATACACCACTGAAACTGGGTAAACTACTAGGGGTAACAAAACGCCAAAATATCAAATATCAACATTATCAGTATTTTTATTTTGATATAGGTTTTTGGTATTTCGGTATGGGATTGATAGGAGCAGTACTGTTTTTTATGAAAACATGAAATATAAACCGATATAAACTAGATATTTCAAACACCTTTTTTCTTTATATTGCTCGCAATGTTTAATACTCAGAGATCTTCAGATCTACCCCAAATTTATCTTTCTAGACATATTTATAGATATTTTAAAACAGTATTCATATATACATACAATACTCCTACTGCTGTGTATTAAAACTATGATACTACATTGTCATTTGTCAGCAAGACTGCAAGAGTTGAAGAGTAAGTCAGTAGCGAGTGGTGATGCTATTATATAAATTTATACAACTAGAAAGCATAATTCAAAATAAAATTCTATAACTTAACAATCGAAGTACTGATGATTCAAAATTTGGCAAAGTAATCCTTATAAATCACATACTTGTCCTTTTCTGTACCAAAAATCGAAGCCAAATATTCTGCTCCAGCACCCGCCATTTTCTTTTCCGAGCACGTTTCGTTTATCAGGCAAGTCAGGCTGCATCACTGGGCTGCATTTTCTGAAGAAATCGGGCGGGTATATTCGCAGGCTAAAGACTCCTCCGCAGGCCTTTCTTTTTACACCAGGGCGCTTATATATATATAAGCGCCCTGTTTTACACAGTGCAGTGCAATTGCAATCTATATAGATCAGTGGATGTGATAAGTTGCCAGGCAATCTCTGCCGGCAATAGACCTTAATTATGCACAATGACATCACAAGGCTTGATGCTCGCGAGGAATGCTGGTCTTAGTAGTCACCTAGGAAAATTAAACAATTCAAAATGGCCACTAACGAAATGTTCCCAAGCGATGACTACTAAGCAGGCATCAATCCTTGTGACGTCATTATGCATAAGGTCTATTCCAGGGCAATGCATGATCATGGAAATAATATTTCAGTTTCAAATCCGACTATGAGGACTGGACTAGATTTCAAGTCCGCACAATTTGATCAAGTCCGAGGCTGCCTCCTCCGCAGGCCCTCGTTGGGTCATGGGAAGGTCACGATTTCGAGAGGGCCTGCGGAATCTTGTAAAATGAATAAATGTTGTTCTAAACCTGCTTCGTTAAAGAAGGCAGTTTTATTCGTGCGACGTTGGTGTGAACAACAAACCTTATCGTTATTAAAAAATGCTTCCTTCCACGTCCTTAGAGTCGCGCCATTTTAATTTACAAGTTTCACGCCGCTTTTTTATAACCTGTTTATATTCAAGATAGTATGTATAAATTTACTTGCTGACGTGACGCCGGCGCCATTTTTTTTACAAGATTCCGCAGGCCCTCGCCAGATTGTGTGTGACCTTCACATGACGCACCGAGGGCCTGCGGATGAGGCAGAGAGGCATTTCGAGGCGAAGCCGAAGACTGGATCAAAATGCGAGGACTTGAATTCTAATCCAGTCCGAATTGGAGGATTTGAAATGGAATCTCATGCGAATAAATCACTACTTAATTATTATTTATCCAGTCCAAGGACTGAATTAATTTTGTTCCATGAGTCCTAGGGCTGCAACAACATACTTCATCAGGTATCTTGTATTATCATGTGAGCAAAATAAAGCAATATAGTTGGCTAATTTAATCATGAATTATTGAGTTTGAGATTTGATTTTTTCTCGTTTTCCTCTCCCCACTTCGAAAGCGACTGGGGACAAGGCAGAGATCGCACAGAGTAAATACCATACAGAGGAATACAGAGTTCTCACTTCTTATTAATTTCACCGTAAGGAATTTTTCGGTATATTTTTCCTGTCCGCCATGTTCTTAGCAAGTGCTCTAAAGAGATGCCGTCACCGCCTGAAAACATATTGAAATTTAATGTTCCAGGGGGAGTGAATGCCACTCTTTAGGGCACTTGCTAAGAATATGGCCGCCAGATATCTTTCTGTTCGCCATTTTATTGTTGTTAATGTGTTCGAGTTTCTAAGTTCGTAATTATTTGTACTAGACCTGGTCAATGGAACATATTTTGACAAAGGTCCTCGTTTTTCTATGAGTTTCATAGTATTGAGGCAAAGTTGTTCTCCCCTTTCATCCAATCTGGAACATCCAAGTCGTGCTAAGGCTTCCCCAGTTCCCTGTAAGAGTAGCCCGGTAAAATAATCCTCAACGCTCGTTTTTGAACTCGCTCTAACTCGTCGGCGAGACTCGGTAACGCCGCAAAGGTATACAACGATAAGGCATGGTGTCATACAACGCAACAGTGCTCGAGAACCGATCGTATTAATAATCTGATCCCAGGGCTTCTTTGCTTGTGGCGCTCAGCCTACTAATCTACTATAAATTGTTTTTAACAGTGCTCTCTTCTAACTTTCAATTAATTGAAAAGCGACTATTATTGTTCCATCTTTGATAGTGAATTTTCAATAAAAATAAACCAGTGCATGGTGTCAATTAACGAAGTAAATGCACTTCGTTACTGTACTTGAGTACTATTTTTGAGATGTCAGCATGTAACAACAAAGTAAACTTAGCTTTTTTCCGGAGTACTTTTACTGGGAACGAAGTCGTTTTACTGAGAAGTAAGTAAACGTTTTACTTCGTTATTTTCATTTTGTGGCGAAAAATTTTGTTACTTTCTAACTTTTGTTTTTATTTTACGTCATTTATTCCTGATTTAGTTTTAATTTTGGGATAGGTAATAGAACATCTACATGCCTCTGGGACTCTCGTTTGTGGCTTACTTGTAAGCATTATTTATTTAATGGTTTTCTTATATCTTCAACGGGGTTTGCAAGGTAGACCATACCATTGAAGTATTAATTACTATTTACTTCTACTTTTACTCAAGTACAAATTCAAAGTAATTTAGGCGGCACCACTGAAATAACTTTGTCTTTTTTGAAAGAACGTTTTAAGTTATATATGAAGACCTTTAACAACTTTTCGCACCTTGCTTGGTTTTCGAAATATTTTGACCATGAAAACAGTGTGCGGTCTGGCATCTTGGTATTATAATAGACCTGTACCTTTCCCCTTTTGAGTGAAATTTTGATCTAGACAAGTCTGGACAAAAATTTCATCACAGCTTGAAAGAGCATCACAAAATTAGTAATATTCCAAAGTTTCGTTGCGAAATGTTGTAAAATGCGGATAATATTGCCGTTTTTCAGTCATTTGGTATTATAAACGCGAGATATTGATAATCAGATGATCAAACTGATGCAAACTGTTAGATTGTAATGCAAAATGACGGATCGAAAAACTGCAAACTTCGCAAGGCTATATTATCCGCATTTTACAACATTTCGCAACGAAACGTCGGAATAGTTACTAATTCTGTGATGCTCTTTCAAGCTGTGATGAAATTGTTGCCCAGGCATATCTAGATCAAAATTTCACTCATAAGGGGAAAGGTCTATTGACCCGAAATGAACTAAGTTATTGATGACGTCACAAGCAGGTATGGGGTAAACTTGTTAATACTTCTTTATGTGGGACTAAATTTCTTCGGAAAGTTTCGTAAAATGTTGTGAGTTAATTAATTGAGCACTAAAAAGACTTCGGAAAATCGAGTTTCATATTGATAAGGACACGTGGTTTGCAAGATGGAATGGTTAATAAATCTATTTTTAATGAGTTTTTTGCGTGTCTTGATGTTATGCACTGAGGTGAATATAATGTGTTTTTTGTTGGGGGGGTGAATAGGGGTACACAAATCCACCGATCCGCCAAAATTTGAAGCAAAATCCGCGATCCGACAATGATCTTGTCTAAATTTGAATCCGCCAAAAGCTCTATACTATGAAGTCACAATCCAGGATCCGAACTAAATTGCAAGCTAATCCACAATCCGAGCCAAAATATTAGATAAATCCGCTGTATTAATAAGATCCGCAAATACGTGTAAAATATTCGCCAGATCCGAAATTCGAACTATTTTTTCTGTGAAATCCGACGATCCGAAAACCTATTCA
>CACRXK020003275.1:0-37171 GCA_902702795.2 Paramuricea clavata | reverse complement strand
AGCACTCCAAGATCGCCTCCTTCGCCGATGACACGAAACTATTTAAGAAAGTTGACTCTACTTCCGATGCCATCTCCTTACAAAGTGACCTGAGTAGTTTGGAGAACTGGTCAACATCTTCTGGCCTTGTCTTCAACCAAGACAAATGCAAATGTCAGCGTGTAACAAGGAAAAAGAATCCTATCAAATACGAATATAAGATCAATAACAAGTCCCTGGTGGTCACCGAAAAAGAGAAAGATTTAGGTATATGGATTACGGACACGTTAAACTGGTCTTACCATACCCTCGATCGCTGTGCGAAGGCAAACAAAATGCTTGGTTTCCTGCGTAGGGCTGCAACGGAAATTACAAATGTTAAGATACGCCGCACACTGTACCTATCAATTGTTCGCTCAGCGCTAGGTTACGCCACTCAAGTCTGGTCACCACAATCGATCGACTTAATTACGAGGACAGAACGCATCCAACGACGAGCTACAAAGTTCATTTTGAAATTACCATACGTGTGCGGAGAAACGTACAAAGACAGACTGATCTCCTTAGACTTACTACCAATAACCTACTGGCACGAGTTCCTTGACATTATGTTTTTCTTTAAAGCTGTAAACAACATTATAATTGTCTCGAACGAAATCCTTCCGCAGCCAATTATCCCATCAAGGCTCACTAGAACCTCGGTTGACACCAACCTGCTCTCCTTCCGTCCTCGCAAATGCAAGACGCTGACATACCAACGCTCTTTCTTCATCAGAGTAATAAGAACTTACAACTCTCTGCCAGAAAATCTAAGGCAAAAAGATCTCTCACTGGTACGATTTAGAACATTGTTGCTGGACTACTACCACAACGCTGCCAAGACATCCTATGATGTAGACGATGCCAGAACGTGGAGAACAGTCTGCTTAAAATGCAACACATCACGAAAACTTGTGCAACCATTAACGTGTTGCTATTAGTACATGTATACTATCAATTATGAGTTTCAATTTATATATTAGTTGTGTGTTTTCTGTATCCAAGGGCCCACAGTAATTGGTTTTAAGCTGTTGTGGTGACCCCGCCTTTTTGTTGTTGTCACCTTTTTGTCCAACCTTGAAACGTGGAGGCTGGGCGTATTTGCTGCGTTTCGATATGTTTTGTCTATCTCTATGCCAAGTCATGTTGGGCTCATAAAAATCAAGCTATTCTAAAATGAATATAATTGTAAAATTAAACCGTCCTAGGTTAGCGGTCAAGGGTGTATGTTTTTGTTTTACTATCATGTTGAAACATAGACAGGGGCGCTGAAGTTTGCTCGTTTTCGGGTTGGACAGAAATGGTTGTGTGTACGTGTTGTTTGATTGTGTAATTATAGGCGAAGCTAAATAAATAAATAAATAAATAAATAAAAAGTATTTCCTGCTCAGAATAAAACTTTACAGTCTGGTATCAGTGCAGAATGTTAAATTTGTTCCAAGCTGCTCAATAGGTTGATCGAGACAAAGCAGTTGACATCTTTTTAGAAACTGTTCATTTTTTAGCCTTGTAACAAATTGTTGCAACAATTAAGTCTTGGATAACTTTGTTTGCAGCAAACGTTAAAGCCATATACACCTGTTGTATCAGAAATATGTTGCAACAACTTTAAACTGTTCTTCGATGGAACGAACAGCTTCCTATAAACAAGATGTTAAAAACCTGTCCTAGATTTTTAACAACCAAGGGATTGTTGCTGAATTGCTGTAAAAAATGAATTATGTGCAGACAGGCTCTAGCTAGCCTGTATTAAAGTGTACACCCTCGAACATCTTGCAATATACACACCTGTTGTTTGTTAAAGTTCTCGACAAAACGGTCAAAAATTTCATCTTTAGTCTCGTCTGACTTTCCAAGTTTTCGTTTCACCTAATAATTACAAGAGTCAACATATTTACAAACGTAAACATTCGATCGATGTCAACACCTTTATATGAGATCTTTCGCCACCGTAACGCATTAAAATGTAGTTTATATAGACCTCCCTAGGGCCTATATTACCTTTTCTTGCGCTCGTTTAGCTCTCTTCGTCGTGTTCTTCGCTGTTCTTGCAAAGAAACTTTTTTCTCCTGCTTTTTCACCGCTTGCTTTATCAGCCATTGCCTTTTCAAACACTAAAGTCACAGCGAGCTCGATATATACAAATCCTGTCAGATCGTGTTTCAACAAAAAATGGTCTATCTCAGCCGGGGGGTTGGAATGGTAACAACACTGTCAACAATATTCGGAAAGATATGAATTAAAAATTTATAATAAACAAAAAATAGGATTTTGATTTGCAGCGTCCATTTATATAATAGGCCTATGTAAAACCTTGCTCAAGAATGACCCCATATTTGCATTACTTATTAAAAAAAACTGTTCAATCAACATGTCACGGTCACAGAATAGGAAGTTATACCAGAAGCGTAACTCGAGCAAGTATTTGTCCGCGTTTTTACAAGCGATTCGTCATCAATCACGCCATCCTGGCTAGTACAACCGGCACTTTGTACCTACCAAAACCTGATAAAAACTTCCGGCTGTACTAGCCAGGATGGCGTGGCCTGACGTGAGCGAGTTAAAATTTTCGTGGATAAGGGAAACGACTAGAGTTACGCTTCTGGTATAACTTCCTATTCTGTGTCACGGTTTTTGTTGCAATTCCAAAGAACTCGACGCAACCCTCCTGATTAGAACCTGAAGCTTCATTCGAAGCCTGTGCAAAATGGCGGACATTTCAGAGACATCAGGGGGAGAAGACGGCAGCTATTTCGATGGCTGCTTGTTAAATACGATGGAAATTTTGGTCAAAGACATCGAGAAAAGATCTGGGGAAAAGCTAAAAGAACCGTATATTGTTTATATGATCGAGACAAGGTGGGGATTAAATGATTGTGTGTATTTGTTTTGTTGTATTATTAAATCTAGTTCATAGTCATAGCTGTAATGCACACCATAATGATATTGCAGCTTGGATTCTTTTCGACTTAGCTAAAAAGGTCTGATCATTATTTGAATGTAAGCTTAAAACGGATTGTCTTTTAGAAATCATGAATCACTTTGATGCCAATTTAAACATCATGAGTAATACGTCCAACGTCTTCCTTGTTTACATTTTGCGGCAATCAAATTTTGATATTTATAGCATACACTCATATATGGAGCTCTCTTGTATGCTTTCGAAAACTGTTTTGCCTGCCAAGATGTATGTTCTGTTAGTTAAAGCTGTGCATCAGTGTATTGCCTGAGAGTTGCATTGGCGTATACGTGGTCTGGTAGTACGCTACTGTATATAAATCACCACCTGCGGCCCAACAGATACAATTTCAGCTAGCTAAGAGCCTGGTTACAAAAATTTACCTGTTAAAATTTACCTGTTCAGTTTTGATTAATAAAAGGGCCGCAATTATAGAATACCAGGCTGATCCGAACAAGCAACTTTTGAGAAAAACCAACATTTGTCGGTTTACCAATTAATTAAAACTGCCACCTACAGTAACTCATTTGCATTAGGTTTGTCAGCAAGGATATACAATTACTTTAGTTATTTTATACGGTACATTATGTAACCAGACAATTTTACTGCTGCAATGAGTCTTTTTGCCTTTTATCCAATTAAATGGCATTGTACGATTTGTACCGTAACACACCTGGCCTTTGTTTGTTTTACAATCTAATGCCATATGGGGTACTCATCTAGTGGAGAGTAATGGCACATACTCAGTGGCTACCTGAAAATGTTAACATTAGAGGATGGCATTATTAAATCAATGCTAATCCTATGTTTATAAAGGCCCATTTAAACTTGCAATTTTCCTCTTGTGATGGATGTGAACCAGGGCTCAATATAATGGTCGGCCACCGGCCATTAGCCGAGTAAAATGCTGATATGGCCGTCTACTGATTACTCTGCAAGGACATTATGGCCGACCATTTTGTCTCATCAATTTGAATATTTCTTCCTTTGTTGTTGCAAATCTTTTTAACAAAATCTGTAATCTTTAACACAGTCATGCAAACAAGATTCCGCCTGTAAGACAATTTGGCAGAATCTGACTTCGTGCCGATCCACATAATAACAATGTAATCTTGTCAATTATTAAAAAACAACAGCGTCTATTGTATACATAGGTCATTTCTGTTCATTATTCTCCACTCTACAGACTCTGGGAGAGATTGACACTAACTTACAGTACTTTAGACCTTACCTAAAACTGGGATACTGCTTTAGTCCATAGTACACAATGGTGCTTGGGTGATAAGAGTGTAGCCTGTTCACATTTTTATTTTGTGTGTGTTAAGAGAAATATTTTATATTACATATACTGTTACTGAGTAAGTTGTCGTTGATATTGTGTCATTTTGTTAACCATTAGGAATATGCATATGGTTTTGGTCAGGGACGCCGAAACAATAAGAAGGCAAAGGGGGGCGCACGCACACCAAGGGCACCTCTTTAGAGCAAAACTTCAAAATCTACCGGAAAATTTTGGTCAGTGTACCATTTTAGGGGTCAAAATTTTTTACCGGACATACCAAAAGTCAAATATAAACTATAAATTGCCTGAATGTCATGATTTTCCTACAAAAAGCATCGTTGGAAATGTGATTTATCACATTGTATTTTACAACTAAAAGGGCACTTCTGCCCCCCCTAGCAAAAGGCAAGGGGGGCAGTCGCCCCCCCCCCCTGCCCCCAGTTCCGGCGTCCCTGGTTTTGGTAGTTGTTACGGTTTTGGTTTCTAGTACTGACAACTGACAATGTCCCTATTGAGAATAATTAAGTGTCCGATCATGTCCGACCAAAACATGGGTCGGTCTGACACAATTTGACGTGACTCTGATGTGAACGAGTTATGAATGTTCAGTTGATGGTACACATGTACTGGGAACATTCATAACTCATCTGCTCGTTCACATGCATCAGAAGAAAATTGCATGTAGAAATCGCAGCAAAAATCGCAAGTGTAAATAGACCTTTCCCCTTTTGAGTGAAATTCTGATCTAGACAAGTCTGGACAAAAATTTCATCACAGCTTGAAAGAGAGTCACAAAATTAGTAATATTCCGAAGTTTCGTAATTGCAAAACGTTGTAAAATGCGGATAATATAGCCTTGCGAAGTTTGCCTTTTTTCAGTCATTTTGTATTACAAATGGAAATTGATAATCAGCTTGACCATCTGATTATCAATTTCCGTTTGTAATGCAAAATGACTGAAAAACGGCAAACTTCGCAAGGCTTTATTATCCGCATTTTACAACATTTCACAACGAAACTTCGGAATATTACTAATTTTGTGATGCTCTTCCAAGCTGTGTTTGTGTGCAAATTTTTGTCCAGGCTTGTCTAGATCAGAATTTCACTCATAAGGGGAAAGGTCAATTGGTCTTTAGTTAACTCTGCAGTTTCTGCCTTTGTCCTTCTAAAGCAGACATTGACATACCTTATTCCACACTTGCTTTGTGTACCTGGTCCGTGGACTACACACATGGATCAGGCCTGATTGCAGGTTAGGATCACTCTCACATAGGACTCGCGAAATTTTGCTGACCAGACAATGGACCGAGCACTATTAACCCAGGTTCAGGAAGCCGAGATTCGCAGAAACCACACAATCATTCAAAGTGCAACACAATTTCATTATTCATTTCCGTTATTTATTTCACAATGACAACCAATTCAGTTTTCGTTGATGTACAGCGAATACTACAGTGTAAGTCAGTAAAAATGCTGAGAAAAATTTAGTCAGGATACAAGAAAAAAATATAGGAATGTCAGGGGCTGGGGGTGTTAGTGTTCCACACTGGATTAAAATTAAGTCATGTATGATGTATCTATATAATCTATAATGTTTTGTATATAATTAACATGCTCTACTGTAGAAAAGGTGGAAATTGTCATAGAGAGATGCTGCAGTCCCCTACAGTGATTTTTGACATTATTGAGGAGATTGAGGTTTTAGTATGTGCAATGCAACTTAAATTAATGTTCCAGCCCTTGCCTAGCCTCTTCAGCAGGCAACTAGTCTCCTCAGCAGACAAATTTAACAGATTGAGAGGTGCTACAGCAAAGAAAACTCTATTGGTCCACACTGCAGTATATAGCTATCCCTCATGATCCCCTGTTGCCCCCATTATCATTCTCAGTATTCCATTGCAAGATAAAAACTAAAGATACCCCTGCAATGTTATAAACAAGCTTTCATTGGTAGGGATGTAACCATACCTGAAAAATATAAATTATTAAGGAAAATTGGGGGTCGGGAAAATTACACGAGCTTTTATACTTAATAGTACCTATTATACTTGGTACCTTTTATACTTAGTACCTGTCTGGAAGCTGGGCTCGCCTGCTAAGCAAGACAGCCCAGGCCAGCAAGCGAGATCTCGCTGTGTAGTTATTTTTATAGTAAAATTTATTGTCCGTTTATATGGACAATCGGGCTGGCCCGATTGCCAAGATCTCGCTTGAAAGAGGCGAGATCTTGTTTATCGGGATGGAAATTTCTCCATATACAATAAATACTCACAAGCAGGCTAGCCCGGTTGAAAGTTCAAAGATGCCGCCGCAAGCTATTTTTAACAACTGTCAAAACAACAAAATTGTCCGGCAAGCGGGATGAAATTTTCTCATATATAATTTAAACACAAGATGTTAAGAGAAATGCATCCCGCTTACCAGGCTGTCTTGCTAAGCGGGCCAGTCCGGCCTCCATATAAACAGGCCCTAAGAAGTATAAAAGCGATCATGCTACAAAAAAACAATCATCAGGGGCCGGTTCTATAAAACTCTTAATCACTTTTTTAATCACTATTTTGTAGTTAAATAGCGATTAATATGTGCTTCTTATTTAATCACTTTTTTATACAACCAGCCCCAGAATAGATGGATTTAATCAAAACAAAGTATAAATAAGAAATGTAAATACAGAATATAATATATATTAATGTCTAATGAGAAAACTAAAGGCAGCAAATACAACAAAATATAGGGACACGACTATAATTCGAAATAATGTGTGTAAATGTGTTGTTATCAGCAAATTGAATGTCGGAAAACTTGTGAAGACTTTCCACGTTGCACATGCTTGTATATACAGACACGCAAGGAATAGTCTTAAAAAACAATCTTTCCTTTTAATGTAGTCCAAAGAGCGCACTCGAAGTGCTCACCTTGACAATAAATGTTATAGGGCGATGATAAACATCGTACGTGTTTTCGCCAGCCTGTGACAGGGGTCTCTTTAATTAACTTTTTTTGAGTGGGAAGATGAAGAGCTAAATGAAACCCACTTGTAGATGGGGTACCAAATTTAAGAATCGTCGCTGGTACGGGGTAGTATGAAAGTTAGGGTTAGGGTAGAATTGCCCCGCCAAACCGACTGGCTCAATATAATTTCCAGAATTGGCAACATACAGCAATATAAATATACCTGCAGAAAGATACCTTCACACTGCGACTATATCACAGTATAGGAAAACTACAGTAGGGCCACTTAGCGTGAAAAAGTGTCCACATTGTTTACTGGCTGCCAACTGAATTTACATATTGGCAGCCAGTAAACGGCAGCAGTTCACTATAAAATTGTATTACAGAGTAATGATTTTGGCCGCGTAAGGCACCTGGGACCTAGCTTAAATAATTCCCACTTTTCTCTCCTCTAAGTGGCCCTACTGGTTGTCTCCCTATACTGTGACTATATCCGAAACTTACAATTGGCTTTTATACTCTCGAGGCGGATCAAAATTCCCGAATTCTGATTGGTCCAAACGAAGTCTGTCGTCTGCGAAGACACTATGATATCGAATCAAAAAATGATGACTTCAGCATAGTTACATAGGCATAATTAATTAATTACCCTACATGACGTTTCACGATGTTAGGGTGTGGCCATATTGTTTGTTTCTCAGTTAAATGAAATCAACAGACATTCAATGTTCGAACTGATCATTTTAAATGATACATCTTTGATGTAAAATGTAGTGTGGATACCCTGGCCCAGAGGTTTTTACGCGAAATGCGAGAAAACGCGCGAAGAAAAAGGAAAAACCTCTGGTGAATTTGTTGGCGATACCTGGTTCGGATAAAGAATGCAAAAAATGTATAATTGCTTAATGCATCATATTCTAAAAATATTATCCAATCATTATCCTTGACGCCAGGGGCCGTCTAGACAGGGTTTTATCGCATGTTTACTGTCTAGTGTATGCCTGTATGGCGCTTTTTCGGGTTCAAAATGCAATACTTTAAATTTGTCGATATCTGTCTTTGGAAGAGTAGCTATTTGACGTGTATATATGAATTTGTCGAATAAAAGTTCCATAAATTCTTGAATTTGTCGAATTAAAATAAACAACTGTTCATGAATTCGTCGATTGTTTAAATTCTTCGATAATGCCTTGCGACCTTGGGGACTTGAGCCCGCAGATCTCAAAGTATTAATAAAGAAAATGAAACGTCATTTAATTTTACATAGAATTTTCACAAGATTCTGACAAGATGGCGCAGGCGAATGATGAATATTAAAGTTTGTATGCATCTAGATTAAGGCAGTCCCTTCTTGATCTGCCCAGAAGATTGCAGTCCAGTCCAGACGAAGAAGTTGTAGACTTCCTTATATATCATTCGCCTGGAACAAATATGTGGTCACTTGACTCGAATGGGAAACAGATTTAACTCAACCTTCCATGCTATTTCAGAAGTTATTTCACTGCTTCGAAATTTAAATTTAGAAAACAGAACAACTCTTCCCAATGTGTTAGAACAAAACAGAGCTAGCTCTGTGGGAAGACCGAAATTTGTTATCACCAGAGACATTTGTTGTCCAGCAGGAACAGAAACGATGCTATTTATAGCAGCTGTAATAAGTTTTTCTGCACAGTCTCTCAGAATAATAAACGTATATAAATGAATAATGCAAGAACGGCGAACAAACGAAACACGTGTTTATGGAACACTTCATGTAATTCTAGTCAAAATAAATCCGAGATCTGCGGGCTCAAGTCCCCAAGGTCGCAAGCACTGAGCTATAATATTACAGTTATAGTATAGCTCAGTGGTCGCAAGGCATTATCGAAGAATTTAAACAATCGACGAATTCATGAACAGTTGTTTATTTTAATTCGACAAATTCAAGAATTTATGGAACTTTTATTCGACAAATTCATATATACACGTCAAATAGCTACTCTTCCAAAGACAGATATCGACAAATTTATAGTATTGCATTTTGAACCCGAAAAAGCGCCATAATGCCTGCCCATTTGTAGCAATATTCATTCTCCTAAATTTCATTCAATTTAAAACATCACATCTATTCAATTTAATATAAATATATATTTATATTCATTCACTTTAATCTTGCAATATACATTCAATTTAATCCTGCAATATACATTAAAAAAAACTGTATTTTATAAATTTATTAAACACACCTCTTTGGGCCGACGTGAACTTTGTCTGTTAATACAAAAGCAAGCAAATTTGTCTTGTAGATTTCAAATGAAACGATTGAAATTATTCCTCTCCATTTCGCATTTCGAATAATAGACTCGGGATTACAAAATGCGAATGCAAACTCTCCATCTAGTATTGCTTTCTCGTCCTCTTCGTTTGACAGTGAAGTAACACGGCATCCACGCTTTCTTAGTTCACGGACGTGAGAGTCAATGAAAGAGTTCAATTTGCAAACGACTATTAAGATGGGTTTCTCCAGAAAATTGTGGCTTTTGCCAAGTCGTCGTGCTACTCTCGGTGTTAGAACTTTGGAATATTAAACTCTTCCCATAACCGATAGCAAGATGCAAATAGATCTTTAATGTGAATCAAATTGGACAAGGCGCGGTATTGATGCTCCGTTAAACTTTTAATTCAGGAAATTTATCAATCTATCTATTAATGCAGCCTATAAAACAGCTTCTTTCAACTTTTGTTCGTTTATTTAATAATATAGACATTTCAAAATTCAAATGTTTCAATTCAATCAAAACACGAAACGCCTGCGAACAGGCTATGATGTTTACAATATCCAATCAGAACACGTAATCTATCGAACCTATAGTCAGCAACCAATCAACTTCTAGGTTCCAATTTTGAAAGTTATGTGTGGAATGTGACCCCAAAAACCCAGCCAATTTCACCAGAGGGTTATTCAAAACAGGCGAAAATAAATACCCTCTGGTTCCAGGGTATAGTGTGGATTGCATACCCCTGAGATTGCATACCTCATGGATTCATGATGCACAAATTGTACAATTGGCTATTTACATACTCATTTTACTTTGTTCAGCAAAGCAAGACAAACTTTTAGTTTTGATCGTTTCTTATTTAATTTTCATCCAAATTTGACCATAATTCATTCAATCTGTCCTTGCTCAATGCCCATCACTCATCAGGCATTATACTGCTTTTGTTCTACAAATGGGATTTCCTGAATCTCAGATTAGCTATTTCCAGCATTTTGAGGAGTGTTCCAACAAGAAATTAACCTTATAAACAGTGACATAATTACTGCGATTTTAGTCTCCCAAATGTAATCCAGTCCCAATAAGGCAACATTATGTGATGAAGCGGTAATTAAAATGTGCGTGGTATAGTATTACCATTGGTCGTTTTTATACTAGAGACGCATTATGCGTCTGGACGCATAATCCGTCTTCTACATTATTCGTCTAGTATAAAGACGGGACGAATAATACTAGACGAATAATGTAGAAGACGGATTATGCGTCCAGACGCATAATGCGTCTCTAGTATAAAAACGGCCAATGCGACGAACTATCAACATTCATTGTTCGTCTGGTTATGCGTCCTCCGAGTATAAAGACGGCACAAGACGCATTATGCGTCTAGACGAACTATCATCGGTTGTGCGTCTCTTAAGACGAAGAATCGAACATAGTTCGTCTAGACGCATAATGCGTCTTGTGCCCGTCTTTATATACTAAGGACGCATAACCAGACGAACAACAAATGCTTGCCCAAGTTCGTCCAGACGCATAATGCGTCTCTAGTATAAAAACGGCCATTCACCACACTTCAAATTCTGCAGTACTTTATTACATGTATTGGGGTACTTGACATCGACACATTCTTCTTCTCAGTGTCACTGAAGAGCAAGATAGAGTGGTCTCTTTGGAGTACCTTTGCTTGCAAAAACTAAACAAACTAGAATTTCGTCCTAAAATGCCATTTCATGCCTTTTTCCACGAGCAAATTATTTCAGCCACGGTTTAGGTTTCTGGCGATATTTAAATTTCAGTCCCCAAATTCCTACCGAGTCAACTAGTGACGGGTCTGCAGATGATGGTCAAATTCAGAAATGTTATAACAACTTAACACCATTTTCTCAATTTGATATATAATTGCTGGTTGACCACCTACTACAGGTGGTTCTCAGGCACCTTGCACTGGGGGGACAAAATTGCCGACTTGAGGGGTCAGTGACAGGGCTTGGGGGACCCCAGTCTATATGTTAAAAGAGGCCCTGAGCTCAGCTATATGCATTTTCACCGCACACGTTGGGAAAAATCTCAACAAAATCATTTGCATTTTCCTCCATTTTGTTCAAAATGACATGAAGAAACTATGGTTTCCCATTGCCTAATTTATTCAGGCAGCTCAGCACTAAGCTCACAACATCCGTAGACTTTGCAATTTTTCCTCGCGAGGTGAAAAATATCAGACACGATAGATATTTTCCTCTAGGCATCGAGAGGTCAAATCCTCTCGAAAACTATCCGCACACGAGAGAAACCATATGAGAGAAACTTGCTGAGCTAGCTGCCACGCGAGGCGGTTATCTCATCAAGCTTCTCTCGTGTATGGCAGGCTGCCCAAATGCGGATGAAAACATAACCTCCTGCCAGTCCTGGCGGAGGTAAAGAATGTTATTGGAAACGTTTGTGACAGTGACTAATATCCTGTTGTTTTCTCTTCATATCAATTAGATGTTTTAGTTCTTCATCAGATGAAGAAAATCAATCATCATGTTTATGGAGGAGATACAGTGAGTTTGATATGCTCAGGAATTATTTGCAGACAACATACCCAGGTGTAAGTAATATGCATATCCGTGCAGTAATAGTGAGCGCACTCTTTGCGCACATTATGTCTTATTTTGAAACTGCTTACGATACCACACAAATCTGATTTTCAAGATAAATGAGATTTGATGGAAATAACCGCTCCAAGGACGGGGGGTCGTAGGGGGGGGGGCTGTGAGTGTGTTACGTTTCACTGTAAAACATTATGGCCATGGGAAAATTCCATACTTTTTTCGAAAGCCTATAGACATTTCGGAATCATATATGTTTGCAGTTTATTAAAAATGACATCTTGAAAAGCGAATCTATAGCAGTCGTCTGATTTTTAAAGCCAGGTACACACGACAGACTTTAGTTGGTCGACGTACGAATTTAATCAACGTTATAAGGGGAAATGGTTATTAATTGAGCCTGTGGACTAGTTAGCTCATCATCCAGTGCTTTTGAAGATTTACCATACATCTAAACCATATAGTCGAACGACTACCATCAGATCGTGTGCGGCTTTGATAAGACTCCCTATAAAGTAATTTAAATTCAATTGTCTCGAAGACCGGTCAAATTCAATAGTTGAAAGTTATCTTATGTGTACTATAAGAACAAAGTATCGATAACTATGTGTAACGTTTCTAAGGGGAGGGGAGGGGGGGGGGGGTCTCCAGAGAAACGTTCATATGACGTTTCTGATGAACAAAATCGATATGTGAGGGTTCCTTAAGATGAGTGCGCAGTGATGTCACGGAATAGTCAGTGGCCGTACACACGAATAGTTTTCCTTGAAAAGCTGGCATAACTGGCTTTTGAACATAGCAGATGATAACTACAAGCGTGAAATCCCAAATCTGAAATCCCATTTAAAAAACCTATTCTACGTTATTATTTTATTTTATTATTTAAGACAGAATAATCTATCCCATTTTTAGATAACTTCATGCACGTAAGCAACTCACTAGTTTTAGTTTTCTTTTTAACAGTTGATAATACCTCCACTGCCAGAGAAAAAGGTATGTCTGTGTGGCATTTTTATTGGTTAGAAAAAAAATAGATGAATTTTGACGCTAATAAAATACACAAGAAAAAATTATTCCGTGCTGACTGGCTAAGAGCAGGCAATATCTGCAGTGCAAATTAATGAAACAAGAGCAGGGCCTGGATACGAGGCAGAAAAAATCAAAATGGCGCAGCTGAGCAAATGAATGTAAATTTTTATTTTTTGACGATTTTTTGTACAATTTCAATACAAGGAGCGCATCGAGCTGAATCGCTTGTAATTTTTTCATGTATATCATTAATAAGTAACAGTATGGTTTCTCGTCGAATTTGGAAAGACGTACCCTCGCGACCATAACTGGATTCGCAACCATATACGATTACCCATACTGCAGATATCTTACATTGTCTAATGTACATATGTATCACTTGAACGTTTGATTATAGCTCAGTTTAAACATAACTATACTACTATGATGTTGGTTACTTAGAATGGACGTTTATCAGCTTTATCAGGGCCTGTTTATATGAGCCCAGCACATGAGCCACATGTCATATAAATATCATTATGTATTCACGTTGGCTGTATACCCACAAATTATTAGGCATGCATATAGCGCGTTCACCAGTTACCTCAATGACTTACATCCTCTGCGGAGGAGAGTGGTATTAGCCCATATAGTTCGTTAATACCTTTTTTGATACACCCTGTGCAAGATTTAATTACAGCTTATATTTTTTTATTGTAGTCAAATTTAGCAGCATTTCGACTGAATTCTGATAACTATAATATGGAATTTGTGGAAAGGAGGAGAAATGGTCTTGAGGTGAGTGATTAAATATTAGTGAGCTTACACCCGTTTTCAAAATTACGCGACCTCCCTGAAAAATACTCTTACTTCAAATGTCAGTTTTATGTCACAAAAACTGCTAAAAATAGCAAACGTAAACAAACTGTCAAAAGGCATTTTAAACCGTATTTAATACCAAAACTGAACGAAAATGAGTGAGATAACTTAGATATACAAGCTAAAGCACAATACAAACCATCACAACAGAAATATGTGCCGTGAATAACTTTTAAAGTTTGAAAAATAACAATTTATCCCGGAATTTAGCTGTCAGTATAAAACACGCGCGCTAGACTATAACGGTGATGTTATGATTTTGTTTGTGCTTAAATTTTGCAATAATTCTCACTAAAATATCTTGAAAATCATTGTAAGGCTGTTTATATAAAGCATACAAAGCATATACATCGACAAGGGAACCGCAAAACTCAAAGTTTAAACTTCGTGACCGAACGACATAAAACTGACATGTCAACTCGAGCATTTTCGTCCTTGGTCGCGTAATTTTGAAAACGAGTGTAAGCAAGCGATGTTTTTGTCAACACGGACACAGAATAGGAAGTTATACCAGAAGCGTAACTCTAGTCCTTTCCCTTATTGTTTGACGTCCACGAAAATTTTAACTCGCTCACGTCAGGCCACGCCATCCTGGCTAGCACAGCCGGAAGTTTTTATCAGGGTTTGGTAGGTACAAAGTGCCGGTTGTACTAGCCAGGATGGCGTGATTGATGACGAATCGCTTGTAAAAACGCGGACAAATATTTGCTCGAGTTACGCTTCTGGTATAACTTCCTATTCTGTGACACGGACGTCACCCGAAAATTCGTATAACTAATTTTGGCGCCATTTTCAATCATAACGCTTGTATAACAAAGCAAAAAACTTTAAATATCATATGTTTTGTGATATGTATTGAAGATTAGCACAAACTGACACAAACACAGTTTTTAATGCCCCCCCCCCGTCTATCTGACGTCCGCTTTGACAAACCATTATACTTTCCGAACATGAAGTATTAAAGTAGTTGTCATGGTAACACGATAATTTTATTAAGAATATTTTTATAATTGAAAAATCCCCTAAAAATATCACTTTTAATTACAAAATTATCACTTTCCTATATATATATGATATGTTCTACGTAATATAAGCTTCAATTTGTATAAGTAATCGCATGGGGCCGAGTAAAATTAAAGTTTAATTTCGCGAAGCGATGAGGGCAATTTGTGAAACTTTGAAAACACAAGTGAAATTAAACCTTAATTTTACGAGGAACTGTGCGATTTCTTGTTAATCATAGAGGGCAATTTATTCGTAAGTTAATTGTGAACTTGTCGAGTTCTTGAACCTCGTATGTCTCCATGTCTTCGCCGATGTTCCTTAATCCTGTTTTAATGTAAGTTTTTCCTCATTAATTGCAGATCGTGTTGTCACTTTATCAATTTTCTACAAGGTTGCCACTCACGACTTGTTAATTTTATTAACAGGTTGACGTCTAATTGTAGGATAATAACAAGTCTGTCGAGTCAACAACCTTATAGCAAACATTGTTAACAAGCTGCGAACAAGCACCTTGGGATGACTCGTTTAGAGTATGGAGTACCAGTACATTGAACCCCCCCATACAGGGGTGCATGTAATTATCGTCTGCCCCCCCCCCCCCACCCCCGCGGGTAGACGGCAATAATATGAGGGGTTTGAGGGAATAAAAAAGTGAGAGGTTTGAGGGAAGAAATGACCCTAAATGTGGAATAAAACGGGAGAGGAAGAAAAAATAGAATTAAAATGCTCTATATATTAAAATAGAATTAAAAAATAGGCGCATACAGACCGAACGCAATTCGACAACGCGACGCGGATTTTCAGTTTTTGAAAACAAATAAAACCGTCAACAGATAAAAATTTTACAAGATATGCAGACTAAATAGCTAAAATTGCTTAAGTGGTTCTGAATATTTGAAAAACATAGAAAAATATTGAAGTTAAATGTCATTGAAAAATTGAAAATTCGCGTCGCGTTGCCAAATCGCGCCCTGTCTGTATGGGCCTTGAAGATGTTTGAAATTTTCTTCCAGCTGCACAATTCTTGTTTTTCTCTTAGTAAGAATGTCCTTCTCTTAGTAAGAATTTCCCCTCAAAAATTGCAATAGTATGAATAAACAATTGGCAGCTTAGCGTCGCCTCTCGTCAAAGTGTTTACTATTCCTGATCATGCAGTATCCAGTTATCAACTTTTTCGTCAGACCGCTCCTGGACAGAGGCCCTTCCCAAATTTGGAGGTGCGATGAAGTAATCCTTCTGGTAACTGTATACACCCCTGCCCACATTTGAGGTATGGTGTTTTGTTACTTACAATGTAGTCTAAATATTCAATATTTATAGTTCTTCTTACATCGCATTGCAAAGCATCCACAACTTGGCTTGGATGAATACTTCAAGTCCTTTCTTACACAGGTAAATAAGTTAGTTACAGAATATTTTAAGGCCTTTCTACACGATACGATTAGTCTTATGCGATTGTCATTCTGGCGTATTTACGTCGAATTTTTTTAGACGTTAATATTAGAATCGTATAGACATTTTTAGGCGTTAGAATAAGAATCGTGTAGGTAAGGCTTAAGGGTTTTTGTAGATAAAAATTTAAAACAAAAATTATATTTTATTTTTACACTTTACCAGAAGCATGCAGCTGCCAAAACGTACAACCATACGGATCCGAACGGTCCTCCGGCAGGAACCAAACCTGCAGCGTTGCGACATTCAAAGAGCGTTTATTTTGTAAATCTAGATTTGGATTTTTAGGATTCGGATTTTTTGGGTTAGTTAAACAAATGGAACGAATTGTGAGAATCGGAATTCGCCTGCTGTTTTCCCGCCATTTTTACAATATACAATTACTTTATGGTTTCCATGTTTGGATAGCCTTATCCAAACACATGGATCAGGCCATCCAAACACGGAAACCATAAAGTAATTGTATAGTAATTGTATATTAACTCGAGAAACATTCCCATGCAAGTGTTTGGATCAGGCCATCCAAACACGAAGATCAGGCCATCCAAACACGGAAACCATAAAGTAATTGTTTTATAAAATAACAACTGCATGTGTCCGTGTTAAAATTTCACATTAAAAACTTTCACTTTAAATTTCCGTGTTTGGATGGCCTGATCCAAACACAGGTTTCGACCAATCAGCACGCGTTATATACATGTTATTTTATAATAAGTTTTCTGTCCCACTATACCTTTCGGTCGGGTCAAGGTGCATGCATGCTAGAAGGGCGAAAGCTCAAAAGCAACGTTGCGTCCTAATCAAGTTTCAGATTGAATCCGAAAAATCCATATGTTGAGGTGGATTCATCAGATTCCAATTTAGAATCTATTTTAAGATTTTGTTAAATGAAACTGAAAATCGATAATTGGATTTGAAGATCCAATCGATAATCGAATTTGAATATCCAGATTGCACTAAAGAAACGCACCCTCAGTCACAGAGCATTAATCATACAGGTTGCCTCCATAGACCAATTCGAAAAATAGTTGTCAATCTTTTTTCTTGCGAAACAGCGGAATTAATTTCAACCAAGGTAATCACTGCCGCCTTATGGAGTACTTCCAAACTAACAGTTTTACAAAGTACTGTATAATTGTAATACCATTGGGAAATTAAATCATAAAAATGTCGAAGTTTATCCTAGATTTAGCAATCAAGCCTGACTTAGTGGTGCTTTTTGCACATTCCAAAGGGCTATAATTTTGCTTGTGTGGATTGCTTTTAATCTTAAACTTTTACACTGTGCCTTAAATAAGTTAACAGTCTCTGTTGAAAACTAAAATAATGCAAAGTTGTAATAGCCAGGTTTGGAATCGATCAATTCATTATTTGTCAAACTTTAACTGTATACAGTATATCAATGATTAATTATTAATTACTATATAGCAAGTATCAAAAGACCGTATATAATATATCATGTTCTGGTACACAAAACGTCATGTTCACTGCTTGCTTTGGTGAGGGGGTATTAACGGTCAACCACGAAACAACTCAGTATTGACCGGTCAATAATAAAACCGGAAGTGAGGCGCAAGCTGATCGCGCAAAGTTCTTTCAAGAGTTACATTAGGTAAAGATTGTTCCTCAAGCTTTGTATATTCAGGAATCGAACCCGTTGGGAGTTCAGATATTTTCTGCATGAATATACAAAGCTTGAGGAATAGTCTTTACTTCACAACATGTACTAGACATAGTATATGAATACACAAACACAAGATATTAATCTATTATTATTAAGCGATAAAGACAGGCTTCTACCAAGTTTCGGAATACCAAGTGATCCCCGAGGGCAACAACGGCGGTCGAGGGGCCACCAAACACGCTGTTTCCCGATATCTCAGTAAATAAGAAATAATTGTTGCATTTGTGAATTGTAGGAAGAAGTTTGGAAAGAATCTATTATTGCTACTGGATTTCAAAGCAAGGTAGGCTGCTTTGATTGTGTGTCTCGAAAGCCGTTGCCATGAGTTGAACCTGTCTTGGAGCCTGTTCATATGAGCGGGGGCTTTTTAAATAATTAAAATTACTATATTTGTTTAATTTAGGCGGATTCAAAATTGAAGAGTTTAAGTGCATCATTCAGTGTCAAGAAACCAGATAAGTATGTGGAAGCCCGCAGGCTTTAACTGTATTTTTGAATTCTCAACAGAGAAATTAAGTGCGCGAAATATTTTCGTCCGTGACAATATATCTCGTCTGACATGGAGGACGTGCAATGTTCAGTTGTTGACGGAATTTGTACATGGAAATTTCAAGTGGAATTTTTATACATTTATTAGATCCAAGCAGGACCAGTTGCGAAAAATGCAACTGTAGGCCCTCTGCCAGGAATCGAACTTACGGCCCTGCATGCGATTAGGGACCGGTCATTATTTATGGAGGGCGGGGAGGGGAATTTTTTCTTTTCTAAATTTTTAAAATTGAAAGCCCCCCTAAAAGAGCAGAAATTTAATAATGACCGGTCCCTTATGGTGCAGTACTGAGGGCCGTAGCTAGCATGTATTGTATGTGTGTGGGGGGGGAAGGGAGGGGGGAGGGCAAAAATTTCGGAAACACGAAAAAAAATTTCCGAATCTTTCATGGCATACGAAGTCACGAAGGTGTTTGCTATCCGGAAATTGAAGACGCAATAAATTATAAATGTTAAAGCCGTTTTTTATTATAGACGCGCAATTAGAATATCAAGGTATCATGATTACATTATAATAATGAAGTATATAATGTAATAAGTGTCACAACAATGCCACAATGGCTATATTGTGCGGCAGCAATTGTTTATGTTCGCAAAAGTTTCCATAAAACGTAATGAAAACGGCATAGCAGGCATGATAAATATCACAAATTTATTCGTCGGTTGGTCTTCATAAATTTCAATGAATCTTCATTTCTCCACCAGTAGGTCTAGGTCCACGCTGTCTGTAATGCATTACCGATTTACGATTTGTAAATTGTTATCCATGTAAATGCCATGATTTCCTAAATCAGTTTATACTGACAAAAAAATTCTATAATGTTTTCTCTGTTTAACAACTAAACTTTCGTTATACTATTATTGCCGTAATTTTCCGAATGGCCAACCCGATTTTCCGAATATGTTTTAAAATTCTGAAGAAGTTGGGGGTGGGTTTTAACATACTTTTTAAGTTTGTTTGCCGCTTGAGAAAAGTATCAAACTGAAATGTAAAAAATTGAATATAGTAACATGCAAAAGCATATTCATTAGTTTTGAGCGCGTATTACGTGAGATACTAGAAAATACATGCATGCAGAAACCCTCGCCTTGCTGACAAAACCATTGTATTTTTCGAACATGAAGTATCGAAAGTAGTTGTCATGGTAACACGATAATTTTTTAAGAATATTCTTACAAATGAAAAATCGCCTAAAAATATCACTTTTAATTACAAAATTATCAATTTCCCAAACATATATACGTTAGGTATGTTATTATGCGTAATATAAGCTTCAATATAAGATAAAATTCAACCACAAACGCTTTGCAAAACGTTTTAAAGTGTTCTTTATAAAACTAAACTGCCTTTAATTACATGGCTTTATAGATAAACTTTGAGTTTGCAATAAAATGATTTCAAATTCTCGCATGCAAATAACTTTGCTTTCTTTTTTAATTAATTCAACATACTGAAAAAAGGGAATCAATATTAAAAGATACACTGAAATTATTATGCTATCTTGTTTTATAGTTGTTTCAAAAACGCAAAGGCCGTCGGGTTTTAAAACAATTATAAAATCAATATTTAAAACAAACTTACCTTTGTTAACGTCGGCTCCCTTCTTTTAGCCGATTCTTTCTCCCTTTCTTTCTTGAAATTTACAAAATCTTGCAAAAATGCGGGCAAAAATGAGATATATTTGCAAGAAATTTATCAATCATCAAATCAAGAAATGTTTGCTATTTCGCTGTCGTCATGCAGTCGTTATAATGCAAACTTTAAATTGGAGCAATCAGTGTTCGCTATTCATGACTGTCCGCCATATTTTTGAGATCAGTGAGGATGACCACCCACGCACAGTGACCCACGCTCGCGATATTTGATGAACTTTAGACTTCGTTAATGCTTTCGTTTCCCCGGGTGTAAATAGCCGGGGGGAATTAGTACCCTCGCACGGCGCTTCGCGCCATCGGCTCGGGGACAAAAGATTCTCCTCTTAACAATTCAACACTTTGACATGTGTATATTTAATACTTCCAGTCTGAGTTACATGTTATGATTCAACTGTAATATATCCCGACGCAAAACGTACCATCTGGATGCACAGGGCTTAAAAATTAAATCGGAAATGCTGTACGAGGTCGTACGTTCTGTACTAAGATGACGTACGAATCGATGTTGACTTCGTATCATCGTATCAGCCAAAAATATAGCACTTTTATAATATCGCAGTTATATAGTTATTACTTAATCATTTTCACTTCGTATCATCGTATCAGCCAAAAATATAGCTTACCCAGACTTTTATAGTGGCGCAAATATATAGTTATTACGTAATCATTTTCACTTCGTATCATCGTATCATGATAACAGGTGAGGTCTTCAAAAGTGGACGGGTATTCTGCAAAGTGTACGCGATCGTATATATGTCTGAAATTCTTGGCGTACGCCAAACTAATTTCGGCGTACAATCGTACATCCGTACGCCTGTTTTTTAAGCCCTGATGCATAGTCGAGACTCTGGATTGGCTTATTTAGACTACGTTTACACTAGAGCAAAAGTTTCCAGATTTGTAAAAGTATACCGATTCCTTCTTTTTCAAGTATACGGATCCGTGACTCCGTGAGGCGTTTACACTACACAGCCCGCTTACACAGCGGTGGTCAATATATGTCGGAACTGAACGGAATTACGTGTCTCGCGTGTGCTACACGCGAGCACACGGAATACTAATTATGTATGTAGCGGGAAAACAACAGCGAGAGTTTTATCAATATATTTTTTATATTCTGAGTTTTCAGTGATTTTTATTGTGAGTAGAGTGACTTTTTCGCAGATACATACCGGGGAGGCAGGTACTTTGCGAAACGTGGCACCTTCGAGACGGGATTTAGTGATATTGTTGTTATATTCGACGATTTTTTGGTGATTTTAAACGCGATTGTTTACGAATGGCAGACGCCAACGCGATGTCGACGTTCGACGTTAAATTAAAACAACTTCTGATGACGTGCAAGCGAACTGATTCGGTGCTCGATTCTAATAAAGATACTGCGATTAAACGACAACTGGAAGCTTTAAAAGCGTTAACAAACGAGGTAGAAACATCGAGACGAGGCGTAGAAGCGTTGAAAATCGAACAAAAAGTGAACGAGGACGAAGTCGCTACGTGGAATTCTCAAGTAGAGACTGAGCTAGAGAAAGCAGACGACGATGTGAAGCGCTTAGAGAAATGGCAGGACGATTGCAAACTGGAAAAGGAGAGAAATGCTTTCGAAGAGAAATTGAAATACGAGGTAAAACTACATGAAACTAAACTAAAACTCGAGTCCGAACATCAAACGAAGTTGGAAAGTGGAAGTTCGTCGAAGGAAATTCATGCCAAGCAAGTGGAAGCGAAACTACCAAAACTCGTAATATCAAAATTTGACGGAAATTACATGGATTGGCAACGGTTTTGGGGTCAATTCACCGAATCGATTGAAAAATCTGGTTTAGCAAACATTGCCAAATTTTCATATCTGAGAGAACTTCTTGGAGACAATGTCAGACGTGAAGTTGAGTCCTTACCATTTACATCGGAAGGCTACAATCGAGCAAAGGCTATATTGGAGGAAAAATATGGCAAAGAATCAGAGTTAGTGAAGTCTTATGTGAAAGAAATTTTGAGCTTACCATACATTTCGACAGCGAATTCGAAGAAAATTGCCGAGTTTAGTGACAAACTGACATATTGTGTCCAGTCCCTGCAGTCGCTCAAGAAGCTGGACGAAGTGAAGGGTCTTACTATGGTTACCATTGAAAAGTTGCCAGGTATACGGGGTGATCTTGTAAGATCTGACAGTGATTGGGAGACATGGAATCTTGATCAGCTAGCAGAAGCAGTGCGACTTTGGATACGGAGAAACCCAGTTGATCATAGTCGAGATGATCAAACGAAGAAGCGTCGAGAACGAGAGAGAATGTACCTCACCAATCGAACTGACAAATCTCGAGGGTGCATCTACTGCGACAGTAGTGAGCACAAAGCTGTTGAATGCACTAAAGTTACTGCCGTAGCTGACCGGAAACAGATTTTGGCGAAGAAGCGATTGTGTTTCAACTGTGCAGTTGGGACTCATCGGGCCGCACAATGCCAAAGCAAAACATCATGCCAAACTTGTCATAGGAGACATCATACATCAATATGTGACAAAACTCAGCCGGAAGAGATCAAGAAAGTGGTATTAACACCAAGTGGAGTGGGGGAAGGAGTTTTCCCAGTGGTTTTGCTTAAAGTGGACGGAATCATAACGAGAGCACTGATCGATACAGGAGCCGGCAGCTCTTATATCTCAGCTAAAGTCGGAGATTTGCTGAACAAGAAACCCTCGGAAGCTTCAACCAAACGTATCGAGATGTTAATGGGCTCTCACCTTACGAGAATGGAAACGTATGATGTTATTGTTCAATCCCTTGACAACTCCTTCAAAATGGATGCAAAGCTCACAAAAGTTGACAAGAACGAACTGTTGTCGATAGAAAATCCACAGTACGAACACGTTAAAGCCAAGTATCCCCACCTAGCACAAGTCAACTTGACCGACAACGACAAGAAAGACCAATTACCGATTCATGTTATTTTAAGCGTGGGTGACTATGCGAGAATTAAGACCAACCGACCACCAGTGGTAGGTGAAGCTGGAGAACCTGTTGCTGAATACACCAAACTGGGATGGTTTATCATGTCGCCCGGAAATGAAATCGACCGACAAACCATGTTTCTTACCCAGACCAGCCATGTAGATTATGAGGAACTGTGTCGTCTTGATGTGTTGGGGCTCAAAGATTCCACAGAACACGATCAGGACATAGTGCATGCAGAGTTCAAGGAACAATTACAACGATCAGCTAGTGAAGGATGGTACGAGACAGGACTGCCCTGGCGGAGCAATCATCCCCATCTGCCGGCCAACAAACACGGAAGTCTCCGTCGTCTGAGTAGTCTAACAAAGAAGTTGAAGCGAGATGGGCACATCGAAGAATACGACGCGGTTATTCGAGCACAACTCCAAGAAGGCATTGTGGAAGAGGCACCTACAACGGTCACTGATAAAGAGTTCTACATCCCTCATAAGGGCGTGGTCAAGGAGTCATCAGAGACAACTAAATTGCGAGTCGTCTACGACGCTTCAGCGAAAGAAGACCCATCATCACCTTCCCTAAATGAATGTCTATACCCTGGCCCACCCCTCCAGAATAAGCTTTGGGACGTATTGATACAGCAGTCGGGAACTACACAGCAGTTGGTGACAGCAAAGAGTCTGCTAGCAAAGAGAAATTTGTCGGTTCCACGTCTGGAACTGGTCGGGGCTCACATGGCGACAAATCTTCTAGTGAATGTTCGTGACGCCCTACCAAAAGAACCGCAACCGTTGATGTTTGCATGGCTTGACAGCACAGTGGCTCTGCACTGGATAGTTGGTAATGGGGCCTACAAGCAATTCGTCGCCAATCGTGTTGCGAAGATCCAGGCTCACCCATCAATTCAGTGGCAACATGTTCCAACAAAGGACAACCCCGCGGACATTGCTAGCAGAGGCGGTCCCATATCTTCATCACTGTGGCAGTAGGGCCCAGAATGGCTCAGTGACCCAGAAAAATGGCCAGATAATCCGATCACAAAATCATCACCCGAATCGGCAGCTGAAAACAAGATTAGTCGAGACCTCGTTTACATAGCCAAATCCACCGAAACAACAACAGACGAGTTAGACAAACTTCTCGAAAGAAACACGCTGCGTCGGGCACTGAGAGTGTCTGCGTGGATAAACCGATTTATTCACAACTGCCGTGCTAAAGAAAAGAGATCAGGACCTTTGGATACGGAAGAGATTGAGACGGCAAAGTATTGGTGGATCAGACGCGTTCAACTCCGAGACACGGTCGAACAACATTATAAGGAAACCAGCGCGCAACTTGGTCTTGAGACGAACGATCGAGGAATTATAGTATGTATCGGAAGAATGCAAGGAATCCACCCTATCTATTTACCACGGAACGCTGTATTTACGGAAAAGCTGGTGCAACGTGTCCACTGCGAAACGCTACATGGCGGTGTCGGACTTACGATGGCGGCGGTGCGAGAAACATTCTGGATCCCTCGCCTTCGAAGCCTCGTGAAAATGATACGCAGTCGATGTTGGGGATGCAAGAGATTTCGCCTTACTGCCTTTACAACTCCAGTGGCTGGACAACTACCAGAGGACAGAACCACACCTGGTGCGGCGTTTGAGGTGATCGGAGTCGATTTTGCTGGGCCAATGAAGTTCCGGAAATCCTCCAAAGCAGAAGGGAAGACCTACCTCGTGATATTTGCTTGCAGCTTGTCGAGAGCTGTTCACTTAGAACTGTTGCGGAACCTTGAAACCAGTACCTTCATCGTGTCTTTGAAACGATTTATCGCTCGGCGAGGACGACCACGCGTAGTTTATTCCGATAATGGCGGCGCGTTCGTCAAAGCCAGCAAATGGCTGGAACAGTTACGGAAAGACGAGAGTCTACGAGGCTTCGCGGAAGAGTACGATATTAAATGGAAATTTAACCTGAGTCGTGCACCCTGGTGGGGCGGCCAATTCAAGCGCCTCATCGGGGTAGTCAAGTCAGCTATGTACAAGGTGATCGGGGGAGGTCATCTCACTTGGGACGAACTAAGTGAGGTTCTGCTCGACGTTGAAATTCAAATCAACCGCCGACCACTGTCGTACGTTGAGGACGACATCCAGTTACCAACCCTCACCCCAGCTACGTTCCTCCATCAACGCACGTGCCAACTCCCTATGGAAGAACCATGGCGAATCGAAGAACGAGAACTGAGAAAACGAGCAAAATATCTAATCGAATGTAAGAACAAGCTGTGGCGGCGTTGGAGAAAAGAATACCTGGTAGCCTTACGGGAAAGACACAACATGACCCACAAGAGAAGCAAGTTCCAACCTAAGCCTGGAGACATACATACATACATACATACATACTTTATTGTGTTCCCTAAATAGGGATTTTCAACACTGATTTACAAAAAATAAATGTAGTTCTATTTACAAGTTTTAGAATCTAGAATTTAAATTAAGGTAAAAAGGTAAGACATTTGTATAAAGTTTAACAAGGTAAAATTATCTACTTATATATTTGTTCTAGCATGCTTCGCTTCAGTTCGTTTTTGAAAGTTTTTAGGGAGTCTAACTTTTTGTACTTTATGTCCAAATCATTCCAGAGTGTAACGCCTCTATAATGAAAGGACCTTTGACCTGCAGAAGTTTTGTACAATGGTATTTGCAGTGAGTCATGGCTACGTGTATCTCGTTGATGAATGTCAGAACGTTTTGTGAATAAATCGCTCAAATAATGTGGAGCAAGATCATTGACACATTTGTACATCATAATAGCCTCTCTTAGTAGTAATTGTTCCTTTACTGGGAGCCAGTTAAGTTCGCGTAAGCCCGGCGAAATATGGTCGAACTTTCCAATATTTGTTATTATCCTGCATGCAAAATTTTGTACCAACTGTAGTTTCTTAATGTTGGTAGACGAAGTGTTTGACCAAACCGTTGAACAATAGAACATTTTGTTCATTACAAGTGCCGAGACGATGAGAGTTAAAGCTTCTTTATCGAAACATTTTTTGACTCGGTTTATTTGGCACAGGGAATTCATACATGAGGAAACCAGGTTGGTGATGTGCTGGTCATATGTCAAATAAGAGTCGATTGTCATTCCTAGATCTTTGGCAAAGGAGACGGGGGTAATAGTCTCGTTGAGGAAGTTTATGGTCATATCTACGGGAAGTTGTTGTAGGTTTTGCCGTGTGCCAATCAGCATGTATTTGGTCTTTCCCGGGTTAATACGCAATTCATTTTCGGAACAACTGTTTGCAATCAAATACAAGTCTTCCTCAAGTTGTTGCTTTAAACAGTCCACGTTAGCCACAGTGAAAGATAGTAATATCTTGGAGTCGTCCACGTACGATTCAAGTTTACTATGGTGGACTGATGAGGGCAAGTCGTTAGTATAAATACTAAAAAGTAAAGGTGATAAAATTGCACCCTGTGGTACACCATAAGAAACAGGGAGAGGAGTAGACACAGTTGATCCAATTCTGACTGATTGAGTTCTTCCGGTCAAGTAACTCTCAAACCATTTTACAACGCTTGGGGAAGCCCCGACGTTGCTAAGTTTTGTAAGGAGAAAAGTATGATTTACACTGTCGAAAGCTTTAGATAGATCTATTAGAATCAGTGCAGTAACCAATTTCCCATCCATGGCCTTTAGGATAGTATCTCCGGTCAAAAGATTCAATGTTTCGCATGAGGGATGTTTCTTGTTCCCGCTCTGGTGGGTTGACAATTTTTTGTTCTTCATTAGATACGAACCAAATTGATTCAAGGCGACTTTTTCACAAATTTTCGAAAGAAAGGTAAGGAGAGAAAGTGGGCGGTTATTTGATGCTTCCTCGTGGTTTCCATCCTTTAACAAAGGGATAACTTCTGCCTCTTTCCATGCTATAGGGAACGAAGATGACGACAGTGAGCAGTTAATGATATCGGTGAGGGGCCCAAGAATTACCGGTAGGCTGTGTTTGATGACACGCATACTCACTTTGTCTTTGCCGGGTGATTTGTTTGACGGCATAGCTAATATGATGTTCCTTATTTCTGAACAAGGGACTGGGGTGAAACTAAATCTATCATTTTCTTCAGGGTAGCTGTTATCTGTGCGATTTACGTCAGAAAGATTCCGAGCTGGATAAACACTGGGATCTTGTATTAGTGTTGAGGCTTTCTTTGCTGCATTCGCACCGATGGTGGAAAAGAAATGATTAAACTCTTCGGCCACTAATTTCGGTTCCTTACTGTAGACCACTGACTCTCTTTCCCTATACGCTATATTTTCTTTAATTACCTTCCCAAGTGACCCAGTATTGTTTCTGTGTTGCTGAACTTCCTTCAGTACATATTCTTTCTGTGCATTAACAAGTGCGGTTTTTGTAAAATTGCGGGCCTCTCTGAAATTAAGCCAATCATAATGATCGCGTGTTTTCCTGAAAAGACTATGGAGCTGGTCTCTTTTGATCATGGATGCTTTTATTTCCGGGGTGATAAATGGGCAAGAATTATTAATGGTTTGTTGATATGATAGTCTCTGACGTGATGGTCTCTGACGTGAAGTGATTCTAACAGGTATTTTCATCATATTGTCTGCTGCTGACTCGTCAAACAGGCCACTGTGTGGAGATGGGCCAACCACTCTAGAGAGTGGTGGCGGTGGGCTGTCCGATACGAAGGAATGACACGGCAACGTTTTAAAAAAGGATACCGACTACAATGGTGCTTTCGAAACCCTAAGGGGTTTGTAACTTGACCGTGTCTAAGACTTGAGGGTCTCGGGGTTGGAAGATGAGGGAACGAAGAATGCTTTAGATTTGACTCGCTGATTGACCTATCCGATCGTGGATTCACCTGGTCAGGGTTAAGGGCATCAAGGCTTAACACGGTTTTTGCATAGGATCGGTCGCAATTCCTACATATGCCTTGCTTCCCACGTTGCTTGAAATGTTGACACCCATCGAATAAATCCTGCTCACGCTGATCTAATTCATTTTCGTCAAAAGTGAGGTTTGCAGAAACATCTTCGATTATACTTAGATCTTCGCATAAGGGCAAATAGTTTAAAACATTCTTAGCCTGAAAAGGCTCGCGGTTCAGGCTTAATGAGTAATCTTTTTTGAAGGAGTTGATTGTAGTCTTAGATTGTTGTGTGGATAATAGGGCATTGTTCTTTATTTCAATGATAACTGTAGGGAAACTTTCCTCAGCGGGCAGGTATCTACATATTAACTGGGGTTGATAATGCACCAGATGGGTGATTTATTTTAGTTGATCCATCGTGTTGGGGATTTACATTGTCAGGACTGTTAAAGGACTTCTTATCTTGTAAAGATGGCTTTGAGGGACTTGAAAAGGTTATGGAAGCCGAGTCTTTAATCATCATTTTCTCCTCTAGGTCGGTAATGCGTGACTTTAAATTCGAATTCTCGTTTCCTAATCGGCACAGCTCTTGTTTATTTGTGTCAATAATATGATTTTGTTCAGACACTTTAGTCAACAATTTTTCTATTTGCGATTCTATTTTTTCTTTAAATGTAAGGAGTTGTGCCTCGGCTATAGTCGGGATATCATCAGCTCGTTGTTGAAATGGTGTAGAAAAGCTGGCTGTCTGAGCAAAATTCGGCGTGGCTGCGACATTCGCAATAAAATATGCGCTATCAATGAAGTCCTCAAGTTCTTCGAGTGACGAAGTGTCAGCAATCGATTCAAACCCCATATCTTTGGCTTGAGTATTGTACGAACAATTGTGAGTTAAAGGGGCCATGTCCTCGAACACACGGCCATTACCAACGATATGTTCGCCTTCGACCGACATTTTTGTAGTTGTTTGGATTAAACTATCCGAGGTCGTATTTGTTTGCTTAATAACGCAATTTGTGTCTAATACGCTCACTAGAAATTCCTTGAAAGATTTGCCTTTCTTTCCATTGAAAGTCAAAGAGTTTTGTTTGCCCGAGTACCAAGTCATAATAAAATCAGAGCTTAAGTTTATAAACTGTTTGGCTTTACCGCCAGGCGACGTCCATTTACCCGTTAATCCGACAACATTTTCGGCAAAAGTCCTTAACGAACAGAGGTCGTTTGTCCATTTGAGACGGATCCCATCATAAACTAGATGACCTTGATTGTTTAACAACTTTATGGAGTTCATATCAATAGTTTCAGGACTAAAATTTTCAAGTTTAGTTGAGGCCATAATTAAACCATCCGCCGCCATGTTGTTATCAACGAGAGAGACTCTGTGTTGATACAGACCGAGAGCAAGAATCGAGGTACGTGGCCTCTAGGAATCATAGAAGATACCTATCCTGGAAAGGATAACGTGATACGGGGAGTACGTCTGAAGACTCCAAACGGAACCTTGGAAAGAGCCGTGCAGCTGCTTTTTCCGTTAGAACTGAGCTGTGATGTCGTACCGGAAGTGCCAATCCTGAACCCAGATGCGGTAGAATTCTTGCCACGCCCTCGGCGAGACGCGGCGACTGCAGCAAAACTCCGTATTGAATAGATCGAAGCAGCGGATGATGAGTAGGAGAAAGAAAAAGTTAACGTACAGTGATATTGACAATTATTCTAAATTTAACATTTTGTGTTGTGTTAGTGTATACACCTCTTACAGAGTGTATACAGGGGAGTGTGTCGGAACTGAACGGAATTACGTGTCTCGCGTGTGCTACACGCGAGCACATGGAATACTAATTATGTATGTAGCGGGAAAACAACAGCGAGAGTTTTATCAATATATTTTTTATATTCTGAGTTTTCAGTGATTTTTATTGTGAGTAGAGTGACTTTTTCGCAGATACATACCGGGGAGGCAGGTACTTTGCGAAATATAAACTATAAAGTAAATGATTTAAACCCTCTTATTGATATTATGCGATCCTGTTTGCTTTAATAGCAATAAATATACACCAGAACAAATTGATTGAGATTCTTTACGGAAAGCGTTTACACGACAGTTTCCCCGGATTGAAATGTTTCCGGACACGAAGACCCCACAAACGTTTCCGGTTTCAAAGATACGCAACCGAGACGATTTACCATCGGATTCGTCGCTGCGTGTGTAAACGGCAACATGAATCCGGTACTAAAACGTTCTGGTTTCGTGATGAATCTCTAGTGTAAACGGGGTCTTATAGAGACTTGACGATTCGAATTGTAAAGAATTTGACAGATTTTAAAATGTCTCCAAATTGTAAATATTCCAGCTTCAAAATTGATCCATTCAATTCAAAGCATGCTCTATCTGGTCCTATAGTTTTCAGATCAGCGGACTTTTCATATCTCATGTGCTCACGTTAGCATGCATTTCTAAACTATCACTAAATCCTGTTTTCTTAGGAAGTATGAAGACATTAAGAATTATTCGCAAACGCTACAGGGAAACATTGCTTCTCTTCTCAAAGTTCAACAGGTATAAATTTCTGTAACGTAATTAATAATATACATAAAAATATTACTCGACTGTGATTGGATGATTTCAGTGCAGCTAATCCCAAATAACACTGCAAAAGTCCGTAACAACAGTGCAAAAATCTTAAACAAGCTGATCTGGATGGTCGATAAACAATGGGATCTAAAGTCAACCAATCGGCTTAAAGCAGTCCCCAAGTGACGGACACAGATTGCTTCAAAACAAAACAAACACGGCGTGCTCTTTGAAAACTCACTCGTGCATGTTTTATCCAAATTGCACTCAAAACCATCCTATTCCTCCTATTGCCTATACTAGAATTATAAGATATTATAATTATACAAGTGGAATAAAACAGGTAATTTGGTTGGGTAATGAGCGTGCATTATAATTACACAACTGTGAAGGTCCATACATACCGGACGCGATTCGACAACGCCACGCGAATTTTCAGTTTTTAAAAACAAATAAAACCGTCAACGAATAAAAATTTTACAAGATATGCAGACCAAATAGCTAAAATTGCTTAAGTGGTTCCGAATATTTGAAAAACATAGAAAAATATTGAAGTTAGATGTCATTGAAAATTGAAACTTCGCGTCGCGTTGCCAAATCGCGTCCATTCTGTATGGACCTTGACCTGTGCACAGTCTTGGTTTCAGGTTTCCAGGGCTGCAAATTATTGTCGGACATCGGACAATGTCGGACTAAATTTGGCAAATGTCCGAGCAAAAGTAATTTTGATCGGACATTGGTCCGATCACAAAAAAAAATTGTCACATTATACATTTTTTTGCTGTGACAAAATCCGATTGCAAATTCACTCAATTTGCATTTTGCAATAAAATTTACGAGGCATTCTAGCATTTTAGTTGACGTTGCGCCGGAATGGCTATACATTCTTGTCTCGTGACTTATATATATCTTGTGACGTATACGTATATGTCCGACCAAAATTAAAAGTGATCGGACACATGTCCTGTCAAGTCAAATATTTATTTGCAGCCCTGGGTTTCTTTATCTCAGGTTTCTTGCCAAAACAATATGAACAAAATTATAGAATCCAAGATTTATCAAAAAGCAAAAAAGCTATTGTTATAGTCCGAAAACGACTGCAAAAGCCTAAAGGTTATCCACTCGCCTCATTCAGCTCGCGAGTCACTTTTTCTTCTTCACACATTTTGACGTCATACTGTGTGTCTAGACAACAGACAACGTAGCTACTTTCCGAATCGGTTAATATTCCTGGATAAATTTCCTGGCAAATTATATTGGTCCAGGGCGTCCTTAAATAACCAGGATAAATAACCAGGGGTCCCTGACTTGTCACTGGCATACAACGCACGTTTTGCGCGGGCCAGGCGACCGTGATGGATAACGTACAAACCTTACATGTTGACACAAACCCTCATGTTGACATAAGATTCGAAATATCCGCCTGTCTGCCTGTCGATTCCAGATGATTTTCACAAACGATGGGCGTAAAAAAACTACTTATCTGTCACCTGCGACTGAGAAAGCATCTACACTATCGCATGTCATAAAGATTGTATAGTTTGAATAAGGGTGGAGACGGGGGGAAATACACGACCTGTACATGTCACCATGGACAGGCAAAATATATTAGGAACATTTTAAACCCTGTTGACAGCTACTGTATAAAAATCAAATCTTTATTGGTATGGAAGAATTAAATCTATATACCTAACATGGGATTTTTATACCTCTATATTACCTTTTTATACACCCTTTATATCACTACCACGACCGACGGTCAACCGCCAAGTTTTAAATGTTGTCTGTTGCTTTGTAGAAAATTTCGGAAAAACAGTTTAGCATTCATAAAGAACATGCAAATTATGGGAAAATATTCAGGTATGAGAAGTGTCTTTTGCAAAATTATTCTAATTTGTAAAATATACACCTATTCACTTTAAAGCACGTGTCTGACAACTGCAGTGTATCTGTTCTCTCCACGGATTCATTTGACACAAGCTTGCATTCTTATCTGCAATATCATTAATAAAACCAACCAGTACCGTATATCGTTATCCTGATACCACGGTAGTAAACACCTGTACGTTTTTGAGACAAAAAATGACTTTATTTGAATGAGTAAAGCAAACTTAAGTAAAGCATCAATTGAACGTTCCTCACAGAGGTAACCATGTATACTACTTACTAGATAGTGCAAATACGATTATGTTGGAATAAGTAATCAAGTTTAAAATCATATGACGCGGGGGGGGGCACTCATATAGTGGTAGGGTGGGTGTAGGGTAGGGGTCAGGATAGAGTTGGGGTGGGGGTCATTTTGGAGACTATTCCATATATGACTCTTCTATTAAATTTCAGCCAAGCCCTGGTTGAAAAACTCGAGAGGTTAAGATTGACGTTTGCGGCAGACCGGTAACCGCTAAATTCAAGTCGTATTTTGAGATCAACTGTAAGCTGTTCGAAGTTACGACAATTTGTACATTAAAATTGAAGAATGAATTGACTAAAAAACTGTCGAAATCTTCGGAAACTTGTAGAACTTACCTTCAAATGCGAATTAAAGTTTCCCGTTTGCGGTTACCGGTCTGCCGTAAACGTCAATCTTAACCTCTCTATTGTCTTCTTGTACGCACACGTACGCATAGGAGAGGTGTGCAAAATAAGCGTACAATAGTATGGAAGAGGGGAGGGGGTGTAAAATATTCCCGAAATTTAGCGTACGTACCAAATGGATGCCCCCTGTGTTATATATATGTTGCTACATTTTTATCGCTGCGAATCAATTGTTCTAGTGAGTGGAGCAGTATTGAAGATGAAATGGGTCATGCGTTGCAGAAAGCTGGTCACTACATGGACAAGTAAGGACTTTTTAAATATCTCACATTTTCAAACAATTCCCTTCGTCAGAACGTTAGTATCGCCAAACTTTAGCTTGTAGTAACCTTTGGCAGGGCCTTCCTGCGAACATACCTAATTTTGTGAATTTTTTATCACTGCATGCACATTCCTTAATAAGACGATGTTGCGTCTGCCAGTCCGAAGGGGATTACTGGTACCCCCAAGAAAAATTTACACGCGATACTAAAAATACAACCACGCATACTTGGCCTCTAAAAGCAATCCATTACAAGACTTTTTTAACCAAATCAGAGGTGTTTTCCCAAAAAAGTAGAAACGTTTACCACTGATTATACAAAACGGTGCATTTCGAAAACAGTCGAGTAGTTTTAAATACATTAATCATTTATCAATTTTTAATAATCGAAAATTTATCACAAATGTTATCAATGCACATTTGTATTCTTTATTAGTGCACACATTCACTTTATCACTGCCCATATCGATTATCACTGCACGCTAAAGTATGTATGTCTTCGAAGTGTTGAAGAATTCTACTTTAAACTGCTGTTAGACGAGTCATCTAAACATCCTGGAAAAGATTAAAACCCAACGACAGCTTAAGCCTCTTTTCCATTCATCGCAATTGTACAGCATTCTTCTCACATGCGAATTAGACAAGATTATAATCGAGTGTACCCAGTAACGTGCATGTAACGTGCATATACCGGGTGTCCCCCAAAAAACTTGTGGTGTTTGATTTCATGTAAGGTAAAAACTATAAAAGCTATTACACTCAAATAAGTTTTATTGTATTGAGGAAAGGCTAACTTTGATTTTGAATATTACGTGAGATAGAAACGTTTGAATTGTGGCGCACGCTTTAAAAATAGGTACGCAGTGCGTACATGTTGCATGCCATCTGAAAACTTATGATGCGCTATAGCGCTTATATAAATCTTTGGTACAACTGGCGTGAAACTTAAAACATTGATTCAATAAGTTTAAAATATCGATATATTTATTAAAAAATAGCTATTATGTCAAAATAAGGAAACTTAAGATTCTCACGCGAATTAGCTTACGGTGTAGACGCCAGCAGAAACACGCGTATAGGCAATGTTTTTATAAGGGACCGTTAATAGTTAGTTCTAAACAACGGTAATAATAACATTAACAAGGTCAAGGTCGGTCAAGGTTTTATCAAATCTATAACTAAATAATGTTATTTCCTTTAGATTTAGCTTTATTGTAACTTTTTAAAGGTATAAAAAAACGTGAAAACGGTGAATTACTATAATAGATTGAAAATGTTTATTATCATTTTGTCGTGTGAGTGATTGAAATGAGTTAATTTACACTATATCGAATGTCATGTTGAATGTCATGTTGAATCTTACGCGTACTTCACAATGGTTGCTATTTCGTTGTATTAAATTTCAATAGTATGTATAAATACTATTTATAATTCAAATTTTGTTTGATATTTATATGTCATGTTATTTACAAAATGTGCTGTAGTTTTGAAGCTTTGCACACAATATAATCAGTGCGAGCACAATGGCTCCGTTTCAGTTTGAGTATATAAAAATCGAGTATTTTGATAGCGTTCGCGGCTTCGAGGCTTTCACGATATATAAATATAAAACGCCTGATAATTGATAAATAATCACGAATCAGTGCGAGTACAACGGCTCCAAAATCACAACAAATAACAGAATATAAGGTAAGCTAAAAACAGTAAAGCTTTACCTACCTTAACCTGAAGTTCAGGCCCTATATTCACAGAATAGGGCCTGACACAATCTCGTTCTCCGAGCCTGCGATCCTCGGGAAGGAACGTGAGGCTCTGGGATAATCCGTTTCAGGGAGGAATCTGATTGGCCGTTGAAATGGAATGCGCAGTTCAATCTTAGCCAGGATTCCTGGCTTCCGGCAACGGATTATCCCAGAGCCTCGCGTTCCTTCCCGAGGATCGCAGGCTCGGGGAACGAGATTGGGCCTGACACAAAACCTATCTAAACTGTGGGATTCCCGTCCACCTGGTGGACGGGAAATCTGATTGGTTGATCAGCATCATGAAGGATTTTGATTGGTTGCAAGTTCACATAAACAACAGTTTTAAAAATAGCTCGGCTCAAGGCGACAATTAATATAAACAAACAAACGCACGCAACAAATTCCATTATCAATTTCTTCGAATTTCTTTTATGCTTTATGGCAGAAAATAAATCAAACAAACAGTATTTTGAAAGGGCTTTATCAAAATCTTTGACGAATTTTGGACACACACGACGCTGAAAGAACAGCCAAACTAGTCATGTATTCGAAAGCTTGTTGTTGACAGCCAAGATGTTCTGCCAACTGGCTTCGCCGGCAAAAGTCTTATTTTTAATATCAGGTTCTACCGGCGTTGTTTTCTGAGCTACATCGCCTTCTTCGTGGTACGATTGAGAATTTAATCGTTGCTGTTGTTAGCCCGTTAGTCGTTTATAAAGTATATCCGCGTTCAGCAAGTTGAGACCTTGAGAAAGCTTGGCAGTCAAGCCGTGCACAGAACTGACTAATTAATATAAATCTTTGTTTGCTGTTCGGTTAAATAGAGAAACTGACTCTTAATTATATAAAAGTACCTTGAATTTTTAAGTTTAATGAAAAAGCAAAATGCACACTCTGCGGACATGTTCATGAGAATATAATTTTTTTGTGTAACGAAATCTACAACACTTGTCAATCATATTGCATGTTGTCTAAAAATAACATGTGGGCGTCCCACTGTCTAGACAGGTTTTGTGTCAGGCCCTATTTCAAATTAGGGCCTGAACTTCAGGTTATACCTACCTCGATTTATTTTTCTAAAGCGCTCAATTATGTAAATTTTCGGCAAATAATCGATATTTCTTTGCGTTTCCTCGACGAAAGTCGAAAACCCGGCATAAAAATGCTCTTCGGAAAAGCTCGGTATTTGTCGTATTTTACTAATCTGCCACGTGACTGGTACGCTCACCGCTCATCACCGCTCACCGACCGCGACACGAAATTTAGAGCTATATGAAAGTTGCATGCCATATATGGCATGCAACAAAAATGAGTAAAAAATAGGTACGCACTGCGTACATGTTGCATGCCATCTGAAACTTATGATCATAGATATCTTATATAAGATATCTATGCTTATGATGCGCTATAGCGCTTATAACCTTTGGTACAACTGGCGTGAAACTTAAAATATCAATTCAATAAATTTAATATCAATATATTTATTGCAAAATAGCTATTATGTCAAAATAAGAAAACTTAAGACTCTCACGCGAATTTGCCTACGGTGTAGACCCCAGCAGAAACACGCGAATATAGACAATGGTTTTTAAGCGACCGTTAATAGTTAGTTGCAAGCGACGGTAATAATAACATTAAAGGGAGTAGGGACTCTACAGTAATTTTTTAGTCGAAAAGCCACCTTAAGTAGGGGACTCCACGGAGATTCGTTTGGCTGTATCTTACATGCAGTATCCATGAATATGAGTACTTCCGCACACCGGAAGACGCATGCATGCCGTGATGCGCATGTCAAGTAGCGACAATAACAAAAATGTAAACAATACTTACTTGACTAAAAAATGACTGTAGGGCCCCTTTAACAATGTCAAGGCGGGTC
>CACRXK020003274.1:0-37179 GCA_902702795.2 Paramuricea clavata | reverse complement strand
ACCCTAGGGCAGGTTGTTCAAAGGTGGGTTAGCGCTAACCCTAGGTTAAAAGTTTAACCTGCTGTTTTAGTTTGTGTATTTCTGCAGGTCTGTTTATTTCAAAACTTCAGACAAGTAAACTCCTATCCATCCAGACAAGATCTCTGAAGAAATATTTCCAAATTTATAGACAAGCTGTCAGGAAGTTTGCTTTGAATTTTAGGTTAACCTAGGGTTAAGCTAACCCAGCTTTGAACAACCGGCCCCTGGTGAATATGATTCAACCATATATGATTAAAAAATATATATCATGTGTTACTACTTTGCAATGCAACATTTGTCTTACCATAACGCTAACCCATGACCCGTCTTCATACAGCGAAATGAGATTTTAAGAACTTGTCTGGGGGGTGGGCATCTACAAAAAGGGACCATACTATATTGAGTGTGTAGAGACGACAGATGGTTGCTGGTGACAAAAAGTTTGGTGTGGTATCGTATGTAGTAGTAAGGGGGTCTGAGGGTATTCTCCCCCCAGAAAATGTTTTGTATTTTTCCACCCCTAGAACTGAAATCATGTGAGCATTTTCTGAAACAGATTTTTGGATATACAGCGTTACATTGTGCGTTGATAGACCGAATCTGATCAGTTAAGTGCACTTGCATGGTATGTTTATGTAAATACCACAACTGGGTCACTCAGGGGGTAGAAAGCTTGTTAAACTTAGTGGGCCCAACTCCCACGATCGCGAGGCGCTACCATGGTTGGCGCTGAGCAGTAATTTTGAAAATTTTGAGTCTCTAGATCGTTGGAAATAGCATTTTCAGAGTCTTCTTTTTTGCTATTTGTGATTATAGAAATCAGAACTCTAGACATGGTATTTAAGTTCAAAAACTTTTATGACCCCCCCTTTCTCTGTGTTAAAACTTTTTTAACCCCCCCCCCTATTTATAAGGGTAAAACTTCGTTTGCCCCCCTCCCATTTCCCAACCCCCCTCCCCATAAATAATGACCACTCCCTAAATATGACTGAGTGTTACTCGGTGCTCACAATCTTATTTATTTTCTAAATCTTTCCCTGTCAATTTTATTAGTCCAGGTTCGTTGTTTATTATTTCTTTTGCATTTAATCCATTATTAATAAGAATGAACGGAGGTTCAGGCTCTACGCTGACTGGAACTTCATTACGCACTCGGTTTTTGTACCAACCAATTTCGTGTTCAAACACTCGTGTTACGTTGTTGATCATGCACGCCTTTATCACGAACGCCTTTTCGCCAATTCAGTATATTTGTGCAATCATCGTGATCAGTTTATCAAAAAAAACAAAGGAGAAGGAAATAGCTTAGTAGATTTTAGGAGGTATTGTTATGCAACAGCATTAATGGCGTGACGTTTGCAATCTAATTATAATAACTTGCGCATACGACGCGCGCATACCAAGAGAAAGGGAGTTTTTGTCTTATCTATTTAGCATTAACAGCTTTAAATTTCCACAACACACTGTCCATTCTCACTCAAGTAAATTTAAATATGCTATCCAACAGCATTAAGACGCAAATCGGAACAAGACCAACAGATTACCTGACTCAGACTGAGTAGTTTTCTCTTTATCAAAACATCACTTCTCTCCAAAATGTCCAGAAACGTAGCCATGCAGGATTTTTGGTCAGGGGGCAGCAAAAACGTAGGTGGGCTATGTTTCACTTCTTTTTATAGAATAAATTTTCTCAGGGGGCACCAAAATTTTACCAGGGGGGGGGGGGCGGTTCCCCCGAGCCCCAACATGGCTACGCTAAAGGCGTACATGAACAACGAAATACGAGTGTTTGAGGATTGGTTGGTACAAAAACAGAGTCGTAATGAGGTTCCAGTCAGCGTAACTCAGAATTGGTACGTTGGCCCTTGAGGCAAAGAGTTAACCTCCGTTCTTTGGCTTAATAATGGATTAGACGCAAAGCCAATAAACAACCATTACCCGGACTAATAAAATTAATTGACGGGAAAAGATTTAGAGAATAAATAAGATTGTGAATACCGAGTAATACTTAGTTTATGGTATATAGTCATTTCTTTGTTTAGCACCACTTCTTCCCCACCCCCGGCCCTCTCCTGTAAGCAATTAATGTATAAAATCGTGGAGTGAAATTGTATTTGAAACTTGAAAGATAATTATGATATTTTACGGAAAATCACAGTACTCGATGTTGCATATTTAAAGAGAATAAAACGTGCAAACAGATTCTTTGTGTATATTAGAAATACCTCCCTCCTTCCCCCCCCCCCAAAAAAAAATAAATGATAAATTACGGTATGAGTTCTAGAACGTTTACAGGACCGTACGCAGAATGTTTTCATCAGCTGGGGGCAGTAAGGCCTATATGCCGAAAAACGTCACAAATATCCAATGAATAATTAATAATGATATTGCCTCCCCCTGCTGTGTACGGCCCTGAATGTTTAGGATTGTGATAATATTTAAAGCCTGAAAAACAAATTTGCTTGCAAACGTTATTTAATTGCTGTAGAATAAAATAACATCATATTTTAATTAATATTTTAAATAAGTTATTATTGTAATGTTGGCTTGGAAGTGTTCCTGGCGAGGGCTCGATACGGTACATTGCTCAGAATGTTTGGTAAACTCCATTAAAATGCACAGAACATAAAAATATCATATATTTTTAAAATATTCCGATGTCATCTTGTTTTACTTCAGCCCTGTTTTCGCACATTTCATAATTTTTTCTTGTCCAGTCCTAGATTGAGATCAGTTTTTCTTATCTGCGCGTGCGCATTACGTGTTTTGTGCTCAAGCGCATGCGTATTTGCAACACAACAATGGCGGTTCATGGATTCCGAAACACGAGGAAGCGTGAACTTTGAAGAGCTTATACTTCAATTTGTGCAACTATTTCGCTTGGGGGGAAGTGGATTCTAACTAAGTAAGTTATAATCTATAGATTCATGTAAAAATTATGTAGTTACACGAGGGGTGCTACGGAATTGAACATTTTCGACCCTCATCCAACGGCCTATAAGCAGGAAACTGTACAGACGTGAAGAGGTGAAACCTGATTGGTCTATTTTCCCGCATGCATGGGAAGAGATTTGATAATGGTTTGTTGTTAATTCAGCCTTGCGCTTTGCACATGTATGATCACGTGATTCACAGATTGACCTTTGTACCAGACCATTGTACTCCAGGAGACTTTGCACAACTTTACTCTTGTCCTAACGCTTGTTTCATTAACTTAAGTTTATAATGCTATGGACATGTATAAACTTGCTGTTAACCATTGTTTGTTGCCTAGGGCTCCTTATATTTTCACGGGTCCTACAAATGGGAGAAATACGAATATAGTAGCGTTCAAGATTCTTCGATTTTTTGTTAATAATAATAATAATACTAACACTTATGTAACGCCTGTACCAAAATGTTCTAAGCGCTTTACAAAACTAAATCTACAATCAGTGACAAAACACTTTGGACAAAATAGCAAAAGAGCGTACGTTTGCAACATAATCGACCCCCCGCGCCCCCCGTTCAATGTTGTGTGTGGAAATACCTGCGCAAAATGTTCCTTGCCAGCTACCCAACATTGTTTAGGGTGGGAGAGGGAGGGATAGTGTTTAATGCTGAACAGTATTTGGAAATGCGAAATGGAAAACCTTTTGTCACTGATTGTAAGTTACAGTTCAATGAATTATTAAGTTATTTACAGATTGATGAAATGATCAGATACGAAACTAAGTAATTAAACAATATATATATATAAAATGTTGCTGTGTTATATAATAGTTGTTTTGTCAAGTTTAAACGCTAGTTTAAAAAGATTGGATTGTTGATCGAGATTTTGGAGATTGCCCATAAAAGCATGTTTTTAGTACCATGTCAACTAAAATAGGTTGCCACGCCCACGGTATTTTTGAAGCCATTTTTAACACCCTGGCTAAAAACCTGGCTGGTATACAGTTTATGTATACATGTAATATATTTTACCATGTTTGGTTTTGTAGTATGCATGAACACTATTATTAGACTATTAAGTTAAAGGAAGAAGCATTTTTAAGGGCATGCAGGTACATTATTTGATATTTGCGAAGACCATCCAGGGTCAACAATTATATAGAAACGATTATTGACCCTTAGTTTGACTAGAAATAAGAACCATTTTAAAAGTCAATTCAGACTGTTTTCTATACATTACATGGCTTCTCAAAATAAATTCTATTCAGTCAAGAAATAGGTAGGTGCATTTATTTATAGCACATGTTATCTTAACATATATACTTGCAATGTAGTTTATATTAATAGTGCATGTCCTTATTAAAAATAACACTATTGCTATTTTGAGGGAGTTGCACAAGTGCACATGACATATATTTTTTATAAATAAACACTCACTTATATTTAAATTATTTTTGTTTGGCAATAAAGTAAAAGGTAAAAATGATGAAAATATCTAAAATTCATAACTTGCTAAAACATAACCAGTTGCTGTATACCAAACAAATCACAAATATCTGTCAACGCACACTCAATTAAGCTCTCCTTTACTTGAGCCTCCCATTCACCGCTTCGATTATAAATATCCAAAATTTTTGGATAAAACTCTATTTCTAGGAAATCAGCCCTACACTTGATATGCTGAACTTATACATCTGTAATATCTGCTGTGAAATTGAGTTGGTAGTTCAGAAGCAATGTATCCCACATGTATCCATAGTCAAGATCAATAGCGATTGTACTTGGATTTAAAGGCCCCAGCCTATTAAGTTTAATCTCACTGGCATGTTTTGTTGAAGAGCCAGGCATGCCTGTTCCAGATAATGTTGGTACTTATTCTCATGAGCTGCACCGATGCAATGATGATACAGAATGGGTGATTTCTTCATCTTAATCGCTCTCATCATCACTTTCTGTGTCACCACTTTCCGCATTATCAGTTTCTTCTCAATCACTTTCTTCCTTATCACAATCAAGTAGATCTTTTTCTACAAAATCATAATTAGAAAATCCTTATTTCATATGACTGTAATTTATAAAATTAGAATTCTTAAGCTAAACTGTAATCTGCATAATTACACAAACCCTAATTAGATAATCTTTAAGAATATCAAACTACAGGGTGTATCAGAAAAAACTGAACAGATTTGAAATTGCTCTCAATTTCGCAAAACACCTATTTGTATCCGTTTTTTTTATATATATAGCTTCTTTGGGTACTTATAATGTAGAATAATGAACAAAAATTTCTTGAACTCAAACTTTGTGAACCAGGGGGGTGTGTCTTTTCCAACAAACTAACTAGGGATCCAAGGATAGTGTGAAGTTTCAAATTTAAAAAGGCACTGCAAGAACTATATAGGCTCGCCGAAACCTAGAAAAGCTTGATGGCTTACACTACGAAATAAACAGTTACCAAAGGCATTTTCATCTCATTATTTATTGCTTTTAATACGCTCGGCATACGAGTAGCGTGACGTTTGAAACAAGCCTAACACATCAGAAACATGCCTTGTGAAACTGATGCAATTCATCTATTTATTGTGTCACCAACAACCAAATTTTGCATATTCTAAATTTTCATTTGCATTTGCAGCTGTCGGTGAAAGCATCCCCACGAGGCTACTACTATGCTAAATTTATCTAATAAACTATAATTGAAATAGATGTATAAGATATGTTATGAATAATAAGCACTACGTCGTTACATCATTAAAAGACGCATTTTATCCTCATCCGTTCCGTATTTTATCCGCATATCCGTTCCGTGGATCCGCTCCATCCGCTTCCGCATTTTAACTTAATTGTGACATGTTTCACAATAACAAGTTTCATTGACCTTTGACTTTTCCCATACCCTGCGAGCAGAGCCTTATTTTCGTTTCTTCGGCGAGGGGGAAAGGAGAAAATAAGGCTCTGCAGTATTCGTGTTTTGCTTCCATTGCACATGCTCTGTCGGTTGCCTAGTTACAGCTATATGAAATTTTAGACCTGTCTTCGCAGACGTCCGCCTTTATTACTAGCGAATCAAAATTCACCATCGTTTGATCCGCTTATCCGTTCAAGACTTCAAGCTCGCGCGAAATTGTAGAATGATATTAAACGTAAGGTATTTTGAAGATGTTATCAAATTTCAAACAAAACTCTTTAGTTTTCGTGTGTAAATGCCAAAACTTGATTCATTTGCAACAAACTCGTATAAGTATAGTTCGATTTCGGCCATTTCGTTTTGTTGGCTATGTCGCTGGCTCGCATTTAGTCATCGGTTCACCGTCAAACTGTAGCCGCGCGCATTAAATACCGGATAAACTGGTTAAACAGGTCTGCTTCGTCCAGAATCTTGGACGAAGCAAAACACGAATACTGCAGAGCCTTATTTTCTCCTTTCCCCCTCTCCGAAGAAACGAAAATAAGGCTCTGCTCGCAGGGTACTTTTCCCAGTGTGACGTGTGTCTATTTTCAGCTTTTCGCATGTGTTGAATATAAATATCACTTTAGATTTAAATAGTTTCACAGTTATAGCAGTGTTTAAAACATTTTTGACAAGCTTTGATACAGTTCTGTGTACAGAATACTACAGATTGATTCTCGTAAGATCTGGTAGAGTTATCGTTGCACTGAATACGAGTTTGCACCGTTGACAACGGCGTTGTGCTAGACACTAGACAGTAAACAAAGACAAGGACAAGGTCCGTGAAATTATGTACACGTTGGCTACATGTACCTCCTTGCTTTTTTCTTCTATTGCATAAAGCTTGTTGGCGAGCCAATTAAGCGATTAGCGATAACACGTTGGCGATAACACCTAAACACGTTGGCTATAGCTATCTCCTCGTCTTTCTTATTTATACAAGGAGCTCTGACTCAACTGATTCCTTTAGTCTCGTAAGTTTTTTTCTTTGTAAATGCCGTACAAACGTTTTCCCGCTTCTGTTTAATAGTTGTTTATGCTTTATTGATCTGATACAAATCTGATGCAATTTTTCGCTCTTTGTACTGAGTATAGCCATCTATTCTGTGATGTAGCACCTTATACAGTCAATGAGAATGTATAATGAATACACGGTCTAAATAATATCGACCGTAATGCATAACATCAATTTATATATTGTATTACTATTATTGCGTACAATCTCAAAGATTTTCTCAATATTCATGTCTGAAATGTTTATATACTTGAAAACAACACTGTCTCGCTTCTGCCTGCACGTACTGTACCTCTGTATAATGAGTATGCCGTGAAAAAATAATATCGGCACTCAATTGAATGCCTAGAAGCAAGATTTTCGACTCAATATTTACGCCTGAAATGTTTATACACTTAACTGCACTGTCTAGGCGGTCTAGCTCCTTCCTAGCTCTGTATAATGAATATACCGTCTAAATATTATCGGCACTTATTAAATTGAACGCCCGTAATGCATAAGATCAATTTATATATTGTGTACATTTTCAAAGATTTACTCAATATTCACGTCTGAAATCTTTACTATACTTGAAAACAACACTGTCTCGCTTCTGCCTACGTACTGTACCTCTGTATAATGAGAATACCGTGAAAATAATATCGGCACTTAAATGAATGCCTAGAATCAAGATATTCGACTCAATATTTACGTCTGAAATGTTTACACACTTGACTGCACTGTCTAGGCGGTCTAGCTCCTTCCTAGCTCTGTATAATGAATATACCGTCTAAATATTATCGGCACTTAATTGAACGCCGTAATGCATAAGATCAATTTATATATTGCGTAGATTTTCAAAGATTTACTCAATATTCACGTCTGAAATCTTTATACATCTGAAAACAACACTGTCACCCCTTCCTAGCATATCGTCACGCCATCGTGATCTACGGCTTGATAGCGCATGCGCATTTGCGCTACTAAAGAAAAAATCGGGTGTTCCGGGGTAAAGATCCTTTACACAACATGAGAAGCGAATGTTCTAAAATTTACAAAAAAATACAATAACGAAAGCGATTCCTCGAAATTTTTGTGAACTTGGCAAAAGGATAACAGAATATGTAAACAAGTTAACTGAAATTGCCTAAATAACCTTCAAAGTACTGACTAAGTACAATAAATCACTACGAACATAAATCGTATACACCCCCCGGAAAGTTTACTCTATGACTGTTTGACTGATTCGTGTGAATTCGCCAGCCATCACAATAGTGTGAAGTGAAACTTCCCACTAAAAATAGCTCGCGCACAAAATTTAAAAGTTGTAATCATATTTTGAGTTAAAAGATGGAAAATTTGTCGGGTTTTTAATTACTGTACAAAATTTCAGACAATTTGATTTAGTTTAAGCCCTTTAACTATTCACGCAAAGTTACATTTTTCCTAAAAATCAGCTTTTCGCATGCTTAATTAATGCATTTCCCTAATTTGCATATGTCAGCAATATGCAAATTAGGTAAAGGCATGACGACCCGCACGTTTTGAAAAACAGCGGGATCTGCAAACTGAGTTTGCAACTTCAGGAAACGAGCAACGCTAATCGCATTATTAATTACCGCTATAAGATGTCATCAATCCAGGTTCAGTTGCTTAAACGCAGTGTGAAACCAAGCAAATAATAAGTTAATTTTCTGTTATGCATTAAAATAAAAGTGTACAAATATGTCAGGATGATATTTACGATGCTGACTGTTGACAAGTCACCTATGGTCAGGCTATACTATAGCGTATAATGTGAAATAAGGCTGCGTGTAATAATACTCGAGCATGCGGTAAAACAAAACGTCCTTGATATCTTAGAGATCGAATAGCGTGAATAATATTCAACCTAGATTTTGTTTACGTTCAAAGTATGGCATGATAATTCCATATCGAAACGTCGAAACCTATTTGCCGTCTTTATAGATCTTGGCAGTATAAAAGTGCGGCGGCTTCAATGGCTTATACACTTATACCGCCTTTCCCAAGGCCCTATAGTGCGCAAATGAATCTGGAACAAACGTTTTTACCGTTTTCACCAAGATATATATCTACATATTATTCCAAAAACAATAGCTGCATTGACACCATTGTCTTAGCTATTTTACGGAATTTACGCCTGCGTTTGCGTTGTCGGGTAATAAATAATATAAGACTCCTTTTAAGCTTCCACCGGTTAAGAAAAAATGGGACATCTCCATAACCTATCAGCAAAAGATGGGACATCTTTCTGACACAAAAGTTTTCACTAAAAGTATTCTAGATATTATTCAAAAAACTATAGCACTAGCTGCACCGCCTTACCCTAACTTAGCGTGATGTAAAGAATAATATAAGACTCCTTTTAAGCTTCCACTGGTTAAGAAAAGATGGGACATCTTCATAACCTGTCAGCAAAAGATGGGACATCTTTCTGACACAAGAGTTTTCACCAATAGTATTCTATAGATATTATTCAAAAAGCTATAGCACTAGCTGCACCGCCTTACCCTAACTTAGCGTGATGTAAAGAATAATATAAGACTCCTTTTAAGCTTCCACTGGTTAAGAAAAGATGGGACATCTTCATAACCTGTCAGCAAAAGATGGGACATCTTTCTGACACAAGAGTTTTCACTAAAAGTATTCTAGATATTATTCCAAAAACCTATAGCGCAAGCTGCATCGCCTTACTCTAACTTAGCCTGATGTAAAGAATAATATAAGACTCCTTTTAAGCTTCCACTGGTTAAGAAAAGATGGGACATCTTCATAACCTGTCAGCAAAAGATGGGACATCTTTCTGACACAAGAGTTTTCACTAAAAGTATTCTAGATATTATTCCAAAAACTATAGCACTAGCTGCACCGCCTTATAGCCTAACTTAGCGTGATGTAATGAATAATATAAGACTCCTTTTAAGCTTCCACTGGTTAAGAAAAGATGGGGCATCTTCATAACCTGTCAGCAAAAGATGGGACATCTTTCTGACACGAGAGTTTTCACTAAAAGTATTCTATAGATATTATTCCTGAAAAAGCTATAGCACTAGCTGCACCGCCTTACCCTAACTTAGCGTGATGTAAAGAATAATATAAGACTCCTTTTAAGCTTCCACTGGTTAAGAAAAGCTGGGACATCTTCATAACCTGTCAGCAAAAGATGGGACATCTTTCTGACACAAGAGTTTTCACTAAAAGTATTCTAGATATTATTCAAAAACCGAGCGCTATCGCTGCACGCACCGCTTTACTCTATAACTTAGCGTGATAGGACTTTATAGGACTTTTTTAAGGAGTTTTTATAATATAGGACTTTTTTAAGCTTTCACTGGTTAAGAAAAGATGGATCATCTTCATAACCTGCTAGCAAAAGATGGGACATCTTTATGGCGCACGAGTTTCCCCTATATATATATATATATAAATACTCATTACTCAGATAATATGTATGCGCTTATAATTATTTTGCATTCCGCACTGCGCTGTCATGCGAAGAACAAATGAATATAATATAAGGTTCTTGTATTATACCAGCCACTGTATATATATGTAAATAAATATTATTTGTCTTCTGCTGCCATGTAACAAAATATAGAAATGAGTATATTATAATGAATATATTACAATCAACTCGCGGTTGTGATAGCCCTGCTTGAAATCCATGGTACCCGGCGTATCTAACATACTGTATACTAAATCAAATAATAACTGATTAAGTGGTGCGATACCTACAGCTTTTTGACTATTATACCTAACTGATTACGCATCAATCTTTAATAAGCACCCATCATAATATTGCCAGTTTGTTCGATCTTGATCTCCATACTGAATCCATACACACGATTATCAAGCAGAATGCACACTTTCTTCAGACCAGATTTTGGCGCAATTTGAACTTTGCGCGGCATTGTCTGCTAACATTATTATAAATTGGTGATGACAACCTGCTTTGTATGTTAGCTCAGTTAGTTATTTGCTACATCATATCTGTATGGGGTTAAATTTCATGCACGCATAAATTATTTCACTATAAATTCATTATACATGTCACCACTCTTACCACCTCGACTAATAATGCTGTGGTGACCAACACCTTCAAGATAATTCAATTTATAGGCGTGCGGGTCCTCATGATTAATTAAGCATGCGAAAAGCTGATTTTTTAGAATAAAATAAATAGTTAAAGGGCTTAAACTAAACCAAATTGTCTGACATTTTGTACAGTAATTGAAAACCCGACAAAGTTTCCATCTATAAACTCAAAATATGATTACATCTTTTAAATTTTGTGCGCGAGCCATTTTTAGTTTGTTGGAAAAGACACACACCCCTGGTCCACAAAATTTGAGTTTGAGAATTTTTTTTCATTATTCTACATTATAAGTACCCAAAGTAGCTATATATATAAAAAACCGGATACAAATAGGTGTTTTGCGAAATTGAGAGCAATTTCAAATCTGTTCAGTTTTTTTTTATACACCCTGTATAGACATAGTATCGAGCATAGACCAATTGCGAAACCTAGTAACCGCGCCTTCGCATAACATGAAAACGAGGCTTATTATGCAAAACACAAAATTCTATTTTTTGTTTTGTTCGAAAGCCAAAGAGTGAGACACCAAGTTTTATGGCAGTTTTCTCTCGTTTTATCAAGTTTTTAGATACTTTTTCAGCGTAGTCAAATCAATTATTATCCTAGTTATTAGTATAGATAGTTTTTTCTTCATTTGACGCGTTTTCGTGGGGTCTTTTTAATCATTTTGACGGCGCGGGCCGGTGGAAATGTCATGGAAAACATCGAAGCAAACTCAGGTAAGCAAACCTTTTGTGCGAAATAATTTGTTATAAAGTTATTTTATCATTTTTGTGGACCCCAGTTTGATTTTTTAAAACACGTGGATCAATTTAAATCTAATATCCGGTTTGAAATCGGCCAATTTCCGGCGAAAATATTTACGTTTTCTGCAATGCGTTTGTAAAAAGGTCGCCGCCATTCTTGTTCTGTTTTGGAACTGTTTACATCGCAATTTGTTTTACAAAAAATGGCAATATTTAAATCATGACATAACAAATATAAAAGGAAATTTTAGCTGGTGTGATAAGATGAAATGTCTCATCGATTGTTTGGTTTCTTTTCGTTGTTTGCATGCAGACATCCACAACAACAACAAGGGAAATTTGAAACCGAAGTCGAAGAGGCAAGCTAAACAGCGTACAACGTTATACAATACTCACACTATATTATTTGTCAATTTGTTAATATATTTGACAAATTTGCTATATTATGTTGGAGCCGGCCAGGTTATAGCTCAGCTCCAAATATTGTTCTCAACAATCAGGAATATCTGGATTGAGTTGACAAACTATAGTGTTGTATTAGGTAAGAAAAAGAGTAAATAGTCTGCTTTTAGTGCTTTATATGAAGAAAATAGCAAACTGTCCCAGCCAAGGTGGCCTTCCAGGCCAGATAATCAGTCTGGATCTTGTAAACAGCCTCTAAGGAGGTTGTTTGTAGGAATTATTTCTTGATACTGCATCAAGAATTTAGTAACTATCTAGTATCAACACAATTACCCATGAATCCCCCTAAGCCTACCTCCAAATGCAGCCCATTTTAAGGCCTGTTTATACTGTGCTCAATTTTGGTACCCTTAACATGTTTACCATGCATGGACTACCTATATTCATACAGGACGAGCACAGATAAATTTGGTACAGGACAACAGGTACCAATTTTATCTGCGCCATAGCAAAAATCGAGCATAGTGTACAACAGTTAGTTTAGATAAAGGGTCAGTGTGCAATAGCCAGTTTTCTGTCATGAATAAGTCAGTACAGTACATGTAAAGCTGTCCATAAGCCTGCAATAATGCAGGGGGAAGGCTGTGGCTGGACCCATTGACCTGCAATTTGTCCTAATGTGCTCCGTCTTGTTAATTTACTCTGTCTGATACCAAACAAATTTACATATCTTTTCATGCTTCATATACTAACTCGTCAGTAAGTCCTAAAGTCTCCTGTAATATATATATACTTTACAAAAATAGTGTTAATTGAATCGAATGTAATCTAGTAGATGGTTAAATTAAGCCAATATATACCTGGTAACCCATCAGATATGGCTACCCTAAGGGCATCCCATATTTGGCCTAACACTAGATTATTCTTGCTGTCTTAATGCCAATTAAAGCTAAAACATGTAACATGAAATTAAAGCTAAAACTTGTAAACATATGATTTTATCAATTCCTATTTTTTCAGCTTTTGCTCTGGACGATACAGTCTACAGAAAGAGAGCTGCTATGCAAAAACGGTACAGGACAAATGATGTGAGGCTCGAAGAGGAGAAACTAAAAGCAAACCATCTGAGTGAGACTTGACAATTAACAATTATTGACGTTTAGATACTCAATATTTATTTCTGGCCATAAATAATATAATTATATAATATTAGAAAATTTTAAATAAGTGTAGGTTATACCGTTATAGTTATAAGTACCGTATGTGTAAGTACTCTGGGGCCGGTTGTTCAAAGCTGGACTAGTGATAACCCTGAGTTAAAATTTAACCTGCTGTTTTAGTTTGTGTATTTCTGCATGTCTGTTTATTTCAAAACGTCTGTTTATTTCAAAACGTCAGAGAACAAAACTCCTATCGATCCAGACAAGATCTCTGAAGAAATATTTCCCAATTTATAGACAAGCTGTCAGGAAGTTTCCTTTGAATTAAGCTATAGTGTTAAGCTAAATTACCAAATCCAGCTTTCAACAACTGGCCCCTGGTGAATGGTTGATTATACACGATACAGTCTTAAATTTATCTATATGTGTGACCTAGCTATAATTATATATCTACTAATATTAAATTAATATTCTGATAGTACGTATTTCTTCGTATTAAATTATTATGGCTTCAGGTGAACATGGCAGAGGTACAGTTGCAGCAACTTTATATTGCAGAAGTAAGAGGAAATAGTTTTAATTTTATGGTAGAAATAAATCTCACTTGGTGGTAGTTATGTTACATATCTGCTTGGTAGATAATATACAGACAATTTTATCTGTAGGGAAACTATACTGTCACATAACTGTGACGGATATGTTATTGGGTCAAATTCCTATATGTTGCAGATATGTGGCAGATGTCTGTCACATAACTGTGACAGGTGTCTGTCACATAACTGTGACAGGTGTCTGTCACATATAACTTTACTGTGACAGATATCTGCCACATAACTGTGACAGATATGTCATGGGGCCAAATTCCTATATGTTGCAGATATGTGACAGATACTTTCTTACACATATTTTGCAGATATTTTACAAAACTGTGACATATATCTGCCACATATCTGTCAGTTTGGTAAGGGTATGCACCTGATGCACGGTTTATATACAGTTGAAATATAAAGAGCATTGTAATCCTCGGGATTTTGATGTAGATTTCGGCTTCAAATTTTCCTTGTCGTTGACGTCTGCATAAAAAATAACGAAAAGAAAACAAATTTACAAATAATGTAGTGTGAGTATTGTATAAAAGTATTGTAAAATGAATCTCAGGTAGGTTGTTTAGCTTGCCTCTTCGACTTCGGTTTCAAATTTCCCTTGTTGTTGTTGTGGATGTCTGCATGCAAACAACGAAAAGAAACCAAACAATCGATGAGACATTTCATCTTATCACACCAGCTAAAATTTCCTTTTATATTTGTTATGTCATGATTTAAATATTGCCATTTTTTGTAAAACAAATTGCGATGTAAACAGTTCCAAAACAGAACAAGAATGGCGGCGACCTTTTTACAAACGCATTGCAGAAAACGTAAATATTTTCGCCGGAAATTGGCCGATTTCAAACCGGATATTAGATTTAAATTGATCCACGTGTTTTAAAAAATCAAACTGGGGTCCACAAAATGGTAAAATAACTTTATAACAAATTATTTCGCAAAAAAGGTTTGCTTACCTGAGTTTGCTTCGATGTTTTCCATGACATTTCCACCGGCCCGCGCCGTCAAAATGATTAAAAAGACCCCACGAAAACGCGTCAGATGAAGAAAAAACTATCTATACTAATAACTAGGATAATAATTGAATTTGACTACGCCGGAAAAAGTATCTAAAAACTTGATAAAACGAGAGAAAACTGCCATAAAACTTGGTGCCTCACTCTTTGACTTTCGAACAAAACAAAAAATAGAATTTTGTGTTTTGCATAATAAGCCTCGTTTTCATGTTATGCGAAGGCGCGGTTACTCAGTTTCGCAATTGGTCTATAGTATAATTAAAATCCATCCACAACCAGAAGAGATTATACAATCATTATACTTTAGCAGCAAGTGAAACACTATTTATTATAACACAAAACATATATACTGTATCACACACACAATTATTACCTTCATATTAATCTGAGAACCAATGTTCATCATCTGAATAATTTCCATTTGGTTGTGGAGAATTTCCTCTCTCAGGAGTCTCATCACCTGAAATACTGTGCCCGCTTTCACATTGATACATGCATGGGGACTTAAAATTAAAGCCATGCAACTTCGAAAGAAGTGCTTTGCTGTTGAGAATCCTTCTCTATGCAATTTTAAAACGATAAACTTGAAGTAGTAAAACAAAAATCATAGAAAGGATCGCAAAAAAGATATATCAGGCTATCTTGAAGAAGTATCGTAGCCAGACATTCGTATCTTTCAAAAGTGTCCATCTTGCTTTTGCTGCCCCGAGCAATGTTTATTTCACGGCAGTCAACGCATCAATGAGGACGCACGTGGAATCATGCCTCATTACCCATGATACTTTATGGCCTGCTGTCCAACTTCCTTCGACAGTAACAATAGACCCATTGCACAAGACGTCACAAGCAGCGCAGGTAACGATGCATCTGGAGGACAAGTTAGCAATGTATGCATAATATAACTTTTGTAAACAAAGCAAATTTTGTAAAACTTTATAATAATTTTGTACTAAAATGATTAACTTTTGCGCTGTATGCATGTGGTTTTACCCGAATAGATATTAGACAGATTTAGAAAAGACGACGCGACCTCAAGGACGACGTGGATGTCGTCATTTGGCGCCAACTATCGTCAGCTTCTGGTTTGCGAATCGAAAATACAATTTTCACGTCCTCTCTAGAACGTCACAGATTTATAAAAAAATATGAGAGTATGCATAATAAAAATCATCCTATTTTGTTCCCCATGTATTGTTTAATGGTTCTAGTTAAAGTTTTTTCATTGACAAGGATGTTTTTCTTGTATTTCGCTAAATTTTGGACGTGTTGATTCTCGACAAATACTTTCGGTCGCCATAACAAATCAACAAAACTGCAAGCATTCTTAATAAACCACTTCAATACCGCTAGTATTCTTCACCATGACAAATATTTTAGAACAAACTGAACTGAAGTTATATTAACAACTGTTTAAAATCAGGAAAACTTGGGAAGATAGAAGAATAAAAGCACTTAAAAGCAGTAAAAACTCAATCAATTTTAGTTGCTCTGTCACGATAGTGCAAACCGAAAGTAGGACAAGTAAAAAATCGCTTTCCAGCGTGAAAAACTATCGTAAACAGTATTAAATTTTACCAATATAAACACTGATTCCATATTTATACTGAACAGTTGACAAACTTGATTGAATATAGGCTACAAACTAAAGCATTTAGCTCGTAAACAATACCTGCAGTTATTGTATTTATTCCAAATGATGCAACAAATACCGAAATATACGTCTTTTTCTAAAAAAAAAACTTATTGAATGTTCATACTAATTCATCAGGAAACAATTGGCCAGAATAATATAGCCTTTTCTTGCACATATCTTGAGAACTGGTTGAAAACAATACAGGAATGAGCAGGTAATAAGAAAACAAAAATTTGCTTCGAAAAAGACAAACAAGCCGTCCCAGATTAAAACCCGGAAGTGAACGCGAGGTGCATACGTCATTTTCGCGTTGTCTTAGACGTCACGACGTGTTTTCTAAATCTATCTATTGTTAGGGAGCATCTGGAGGACACTTGTGACGTCGTCAGTGCAATGGGTCTATAGCAAACTTAAGATGAGCTAAATCTAGTACGCCGTACATGACAAAAAGATAGTTACTTATGCTTTTCATTTGTCACCAGTTTAAATTTGTTTTTAACATGTATCCTTCTTTGTTGACAAAAATAATCCATATTTTGTACCCGTGTTGTGCTGACACTGCGAATTTAGGGGTGTTTTTGTCACATCCGCGTACTAGATTTACTACACCCTAAGTTCGCTAATAGCAAACTATGGCGCTGTCAGAATGTTCGATATTCAGGTTACAAGACACCCTTTTGGCGTTTTGCGGAAAATCGCTACTGCGCGCTCAAAATCAGTCCGATTTTCATCAAATGTTCACCAAATGTTCCGCAATGCATGTAAATATTGTAAAGTTGTAAAATCTTAAATCGCGGTACCTTTACGCTTTTGAGTTGTTTAATTCCTGCTGGTTTTAAGATATATTTATGAAAATATCATTTTTATACAGTAAAATAGTTGTTCTAAAAACTTGTGTTCGGAAATTATTGTTTATTTCGTCATTCCGCTGATATGGCGATTTCTTTGACCACTGCAATATATTTCTGAATTGTTCGAGTGAATTGCTTCCAGTGCTGTAGAAGTGGGGGGTCGCTTGGGGGCGGAGCCCCCCTTCTTCAAACTCTGGGGGGCTGAGCCGCCCTTCTACTTTAGAAAATCGAGAATTTATTTTGTCACAGAGGAGATTCAGTCATCTGGCGATGCTAAATACCATATGTACTCATGTCCAAGAACGACAAGAGAAAACGTAACTTTGGTTCATTTACGGAGCAGGATCTCTGTTACAATCTCAACAAAAATATTTAGTTTTGATTTAAAGAATTAGTCAGACTTTGGAATTATAATTAGTTTGGACTATCACAGACTTTTTAAAATATGTTAGTTATTCCCTGCACATAATTATGTAGATTAGTTCATTCTTCATTAGAACGCTGGACAGGTGTTTGTTTCCATTTATTATTTTCTTGTTATGTATTAGTGGGCTCGCACTTTCCAGAAAAAAATTTCTAAGAAAGGTAAGGACGATAAGTATAGAAAATACAATTTAAATTACGCTTAAATAAGGCATTAAATTTCGATGAAAGAAATCTATTCAAGGAAAATGTACTAAGCGAATAAATTTTACCCATATATAATGGCTTGCTTACGAGTCGTTCAAGAAATTTTTGAGAGAAACTAGCAGGTTTTATTGCATTTCCGGGGCTCTGAGAAGTCTCAGATTTCAAAATTTCCCGGACCTCCCAGTCCCAGAGGGCTCACACCTTTGGCGTTCGCTAGCCTCCCCCCTCCCATCAAAAATGCCGCCGCGGTAAGGGCTATAGGTTTACCCCTGCTCACCCCTGGCCATCGTATGCCTCACCCCCGGTCGTCATATGACGTCACCTTTTTTTTACGATTTCACGGTTTCACGCTCGTCAACAGAGCCCCCCCTCTGGTAAATTTAGTTCTACAGCACTGATTGCTTCTTATTATTAAAATATCTAAAATTTAAAAATAAGCCGAACACAATTTTGAAACTGTATATGTCCTGTGAAAATTTGAGAAAATTTGAGAAAAAATTTGTGAAAATTTGAGAAAATTTGTTAAAATCCGCAGGAGAACAACTCGCTTGAAAATCAGTAATTGCCGTAAAATTCTTCGGGAGAAAATTGAATTTGAATATTACATTTTCAATGTTTTTCTTATGGTAAAAGAAATATATTACAAAATAATTTACAAAAGAAGTATTTCTGTAATAATAATACATGAACAAGTTACGAGAGGTTACTAAACCTCTCTCGGCTTTCGGATACATTTAATCACTAATCGCCCTGAATGCCAGCCGAAGCGCCGTGCGAGGGTACTAATTCCCCCCGGCTATTTACACCCGGGGAAACGAAAGCATTAGCGAAGTCTAAAGTTCATCAATTATCGCGGGCGTGGGTCACCAACAGTGTTCGAGTGTTGGGTGTGTGGTCATCCCATAGAAATAATATCTGTTATTTCTATGGGTCATCCTCACTGATCTCAAAAATATAGCGGACTGTCATGAATAGCGGACACTGATTGGTCCAATTTAAAGTTTGCATTATAACGACTGCATGACGACAGCGAAATAGCAAACATTTCTTCATTTCTTGATTTGATGATTGTTAAATTTCTTGCAAATATATTTCATTTTTTGTTGCATTTTGGCAAGATTTTCTAAATTCAAAAGCTTTCTCAGAAAGAAAGGGCGAAAGAATCGGCTAAAAGAAGGGAGTCGACGTTAACGAAGGTATTAAGTTTGTTTTAAATATTGATTTTATAATGACTTTAAAACCCGACTGCCTTTGCGTATATGAAACAACTATTACAAGACAGCATATAATTTCAGTGTATCTTTAATAATATTGATCCCCTTTTTTATTATATTGATTTTTTTAAATACATAAAAAGAAAGCAAAGTCATTTGCAAGCGAGAATTTTAAATCATTTTATTGCAAACTCAAAGTTTATCGATAAAGCCATTTAATTAAAGGCAGTTTAGCTTTGTTTGTGGTTGAATTTTACCTTAAATTGAAGCTTATATTACGTATAATAACATACCTAACATATATATGTTGGGAAATTGATAATTTTGTAATTAAAAGTGATATTTTTAGGCGATTTTTCATTTGTAAGAATATTCTTAAAAATTATCGTGTTACCATGACAACTACTTTAGATACTTCATGTTCGGAAAATACAATGGTTTTGTCAGCAAGGCGAGGGTTTCTGCATGTATATGTATTTTCTAGTGTATAATAATGCTTATAAGTAAGCTATATATATACTACAAGCAGAAGCATGCACCAACTTGTAAGTTTTTCAGGTTACTGGTTTAATTAACGGTATTGTTGACTTGGGCTATTATGTTCAAGCTGTTGTAGTTTGGTTAGGTTCTTGAGCAAGTTTCGCGACTTAAAATTATTGTCTCAAACAAGTTAGGTGAAAATAACGTAATTCACTCTTCATTATTGAACAAACCTGCACCTAACCTGAAACATGCAAAACTAACCAGTAACCAGCTGCAAAAAACTTCTACAGCGTGTCCCAGAAAAAATGGAACCTATCTAAATTAATTATGTATTCATTGCAATGAACAACTACTTATGGTACAGTAGTTTGATGACCTTGACACCTCTAGGACTTCATTTTGTACAAGACGCTAAAAAAAGATGATGTGACACACGCATTCGGTCACCAAATCCGTTTCAGCATCGGCGTTTGGAGACGAACCGAGGTTAAATGTATCGCAGTGCAAGCAGCAAATTCATGAAAATAGAAACGTGTTACGTTGACCAAAATGTCCTAATTTATGTACAAATTCATCTTTAAAAAGTTATGAAGCATCGAAAACTAAATCCGCACATGCAGTAACTACAGGCGGTTGACCAGCAAACAATGGTTTTTCGCTGAAGGAAACTCTAAAGCCTGTGTGGTATGACGCCGACCAGCCGCCGACTCATTTCATTGTTGGTAATCATTGAAGGAGAAAATGATTTCAGATACACAAAGCGGATTTGACTCATGAGTAATCACCGACAATGGAACTCATAAATCACCGTCATATGGAAACCAGGCTTAACGCGGTCTCTAATAAAATATCGCAAACATAATACTTACGCTTAAATAGTAGTTCACTCCATATGTTAAGTTGAAAATCGTTTTGTTATATTGGTAAACCTATAATAAAATTAACAGAACAAGGTAAAAAAAATTAACAAAACAATTAAGGAAATGGCTGATTGATATACGTCGATACGTCGTCGTAAAAGGCATACTTTTCCTAGCTCTTTTATTTGCGTGCAGATAAATATAATCATATATCAAGGTAAATAAAACAGGTAAACACAGTGGTGTAGTGGATGAGGGAGGGGGGGGGGGTATTTCATGTTGACTTGGGACCCCCACCTATATTTTATGCACGTTGCATAATCTTGACAGTAAACGAGAATGTTCTTTAGAATTTTCATTTTCAGTCATCATTTAATTAACACGATAATGATTTCTGTAATCTTTACCTAATCGCGTTGTTCATGGCAATAACATGAGGTAGTTTCACTCTGTGGCTATTATTAGCCACTAGTACAAGACATTGAATACTGTTTCTGGTTTAATTAATAAACACAAAATTATTAAATCAAGTGAAACATGAATAAAACATGAAAGATAAATCAGTTTTACCTTCGATAAAACTACTATACACATGGCACATATCGTGTTTCCTTTAGGGACGGGTCATTATTTATGGTGGGGGGTGGCACCGAAGAGAAATGTTTTTCCTGGCAAAAATTTTGCTGACCCAACCATTAAAAAGTCAAAAATTTGATTACCCAACCTCAGATATCAATTAAAAAATAATACCCAACCCTGGCCAAAACCTTTACAAAAGGATACCATTCAGTTGTCACACATGTCCTTTACCACTTCTGTGACACGAGTTTGATAACGGATTGTGCAATTTTCTGCAGTCTAAAGTTTCATGTTGTCTGCACATGTACAGTACTTTCTTTGGAGACACCATTTGTCTCCCAACAAATCGGAAAATGATCAAGAAAGTGACTCTGATTGATTCACATATTGTATTGACATATGACTGTTAACATTGCTTTTCAGTCTCCAATATTTAAGCGAGTTATGCTTTGGAAATGACAATAATTTTTTATTACCCAACCCTTGAGTTGTTTTGTTTTTTATTTACCCAACCTTTTACTTACTCAAAATTTAGTTTACCCAACCCTTTTCTCTTCGGTGCCACCCCCCGCCTTAAATAATGACCGGTCCCTTAATTGCGAATATTTACTGAGTAAATCGAATATGTTAAATTCTTAAAATGCGATTTTAATTAGTATTCATACACGCATATATTCGTTAAAAAAAGCATTTTATCTTCATGCAGAATCTGTTAAATGATTAATATACGTTCATTACTTCATTACTTCACTACTTTCTGAGCTGAGGAGAAACCACTGCGAGCAAACGAACGATCGTTTCATGTGGCCGCCGTCCAGATTCACGGACGAATACATTAAATTCTCAACCGGTAAAACAAGTTTGACAAGTTTTTGTTGTTGTGCGCATGGGTCAATGCTTGCCACTGCTGGTAAAATGTGAGCCAGTTGTACACTTGAAAAAACATCACGCTCTAAATATAGTATAACGCGCTATTAATATACTACAAAATATTACAACCTTATTCTATGATTACAACTTTACAAAATATATATTGAATAAAATGTGAGAAATTATACATTAAGATAACTTGAAAACCGCATAGCGTTCAACAGAATAACTATAAATTCCAACAAAAATCAACCTTTACAGAAATAGTAGCGCCATCGCGACGATCTTTGATGGGTTGAAATTTGTGGCGGTTGAGGTCGCGACAATCAAAAATTGCAATAATTGTCAAAATCAACAGTCATTGGAAACATTATTATTTGGAAACTTTGGGAATTGGTATTTATCGAAAACCTTAACACAATCTCTAACGTCAAGACGTTTAAATTAAGTAACACAAATAAAGTTCATAAACCGAATTAAAAAAATGAATATTGTCGGATAAATACAAAGGTTTTAAAAGATATAACAGCAATTCAAATGCACAATTTGTACTTAGCTGTAGGGTGAAGCACCGATTTCAAAATATTTTAGTACTGGCAATAACGAGATTAAAACCGATACATAAATTGTGAACTGCGTGTAGAATTAAAAAGCCGTTCGATTAAAACTGATAGACAACAAATAAAACCACAGATAAAACAGTACTATGCCACGCTTGTTTACAGATAACGGACTACAGGAAGTGAAGTCAAATTAGTGACTTCCCATCACGTGATCTTCGCGCATGCTCGATAGAAAGTCGTTCGTTTGCTCGCAGTGGTTTCTCCTCAGCTCAAAAACCACTGCCAGCAGGGTAGCACGCTACGTACTATATCTAGTGGCTTTCCCTCTTGATATATATTATAATATATATTTAAAATATATATATATATATATATATATATATATATATATATATATATATATATATGTAGCGGTTTTTGAGTTGTTTTCAGACGAGTGTATACCAAACCGGGCAAGCAGAAAATTCTACTTGACCGCGGCTGGGATTCGAACCCGCGACCTTCGCATTTCTAGAACGATGCTCTACCTTCTGAGCTACAAGGTCAAGCTGAGAACGACGTGTTAAGTTATGATGTTATTCGCATTTCGGAGGTTAGTCCTTCAATGCGTAAAGCCAGCTATTAGTCTGGCAATGTTGTATGTGAATGTTGTGGTTTCCCACGTTGACGATTCCACTCGTGTTACGTTATGTAGCGGTTTATGAGTTGTTTTCAGACGAGTGTATACCAAACCGGGCAAGCAGAAAATTCTACTTGACCGCGGCTGGGATTCGAACCCGCGACCTTCGCATTTCTAGAACGATGCTCTACCGTCTGAGCTACAAGGTCAAGCTGAGAACGACTTGTTAAGTTTTGATGTTAGTTGCATTTCGGAGGTTGGTCCTTCAATGCGTAAAGCCAGCTATTAGTCTGGCAATGTTGTATGTGAATGTTGTGGTTTCCCATGTTTACGATTCCACTCGTGTAATGTTATGTAGGATCAAGTAGAATTTTCTGCTTGCCCAGTTTGGCATACACTCGTCTGAAAACAACTCAAAAACCGCTACATAACGTTACACGAGTGGAATCGTAAACGTGGGAAACCACAACATTACCAGACTAATAGCTGGCTATACGCATTGAAGGACTAACCTCCGAAATGCAACAAACATCATAACTTAACAAGTCGTTCTCAGCTTGACCTTGTAGCTCAGACGGTAGAGCATCGTTCTAGAAATGCGAAGGTCGCGGGTTCGAATCCCAGCCGCGGTCAAGTAGAATTTTCTGCTTGCTCGGTTTGGTATACACTCGTCTGAAAACAACTCAAAAACCGCTACATAACGTTACACGAGTGGAATCGTAAACGTGGGAAACCACAACATTTGTATATATATATATATATATATATATATATATATATATATATATATATATATATATATATATATATATATATATATATATATATATATATATGCTTCCATGTGAGCCTCATATTAGCCATTGTACGTGTAGTCCTATACTTTTCCAATATTGTCCAATTTCCCTATTCTGAAGCCTTTTCGCCAACTTTCAACTTACCGCTGTGGGTACATAGGGGGTATGCCTCTGTGGGCCAGTTACATCATTCACATCATGATATTCACCCTGTGTGGTTACTTCAACCTTAATTTTGTTGGATACAGAGAAATTTATATCACTAACCTCTCCATTCTTCTTAGACCTTTTACGACAACCGCATAACTTACCTATAGGCATGAGAAGCATGAGCGTCACTCTGACATGATACTTTATAATACAACAAATGTTATCCACCACTAGATCCTGAACACAACAGTGACCAACAAAAGGACATGTCCATACTCATGCCAGTAGGCATTGAGTGTTCCGGTTTGACGATGGCACACCAGGCTAGCGTATTATCCACCAACTCGGCTTGGTTTCCCAGGTAATACTTACTATTACCCTTGAAGACGTAGCAAGCTGTACTTCCACCATTACTTATTTAAATTCCGTTGAAATAAGTGTGTGGTAGCCTACTCAAGTCGATTGTGCCGAGAACGATTTCCTTTTTGGCTTGTGTAAATTTTCCGTTAGACTACTTTTCCCATACGATAGGCCACAGGATGAGTTCTAGGGGTACTCTAGTAACGATCGAAAGAAGTGGGGAATCTGATTTAATAGTAATTGACTCAAGGTTGATGTTCGTTAGATTGTTAATAGAGTCTGTTCTCCATGAAGGTGGAATCTGATCTTGACAGTAAGCATAATACCTTGCTGCTGCAACTGATACTCCGCGATAACCCCAGATCCACTGTGAATAAATGTGGTGAATTTTTTCTAACATATCTATTATCAGCTGTCGCTTATACAAGATCTGAGGAAGGTTTTAGGAAATTATTTTCCACCCATTGGTTGTTCACTGCGCCTTTAGCATTAACAGAATCTCTTAGATCTACACTACCACTTAAATCAGCTGACTTGTTAGTTGTAGGGTTAGCCACCCTAGTTATCTCAAAATCGTTAGCATCAAGGTTACTTGCTACTGTACCACCATTACGCTTCACAAATTGTAACCTCCAAGAGTCTATCGTCTTACTTGACAGTACAGCTGTGTCTCAGAACCCACTCCAAGTCCTGTTATACGGTGTCCTCCCATGTCAATATTGCCTGTCATAGTGAAGCCGCTACTATTTAGTAAACTTCCACTAACATGATCAGTAACCCACTTCTTAGACACAGCAGACTTATCAGTTGTGGCGTTGCCCAACTTAATTATCTCATTACTGGCCATATCAAGGTTATCACTCAGTGTCAATCCGCTGTAAGTTTCACGCCTGCTACGCCCACCGGCAATCTTATTTTCAACCCACTTTTTGGTAACAGCAGATGCATCAGTTGTTAGAGCACCAATATTTTCAATTTCAAATCCACCCATCTTAAGACTACCTGTCATTGCATTTGAACCATCCAATTTAAGAGAGAAACGCGATATTTGATTAATAACAGTTTGAATATCAGGGACAACTATTTTTGCACCGAGCCTGTTGATCATGTAAATTGAATTCCCATTAGCAACAGTTAAATCACCCTGCAATGTAAACCCCGAGGTAACCCATCCCGTGGAAACAACAGATTTATTCTTTGTGGGATCAGCCAGATTTTTAACCTCATGGTCCTTCATATCAATGTCTCCAGCAATGTTAAGTCCAGTGACAGGTCTGTTTAGCATTCCAACGACCCATTCTTTGTGGACAGCAGACCTACAGTTGTGGGATTACCTAAAGGCTTTATTTCATTGGAAGCCATATTGATATTACCTGAAATTGATCTGGAGCCGTCCAACGCGAGGAACTTGCTGGGAGCCCACTGCTGGAATTAAAACCGAGAAACAGCACTGTCACTTTTGCTCGCTGTAGTAGGAAGTCCGTGAATTTCGTTACCGCTCTTGTCCAACACACCGTTCATGCTGTTGAAACCATTTAACCTCAGATAGTTATTCCAAACATGAGTGTCCACATATTGAACGTTAGCGGCATCCTCAAAGTCACTACCTGTGGTAAGCTTAGCGATTTTATTATTTCCTATATTAATATCCCCAGTCATTGTAAAACCAGCTGGTTGAATTGTAACAGCAGCCTGTCTAACAATCTCGTCATCCACCCGCTTCTTAGTAACCGCAGATGTGTTGTCTGTTGGTGCACCCAGACCTTTTACCTCATTTCCATTCATCTCAATATCACCCTTCATAGTAAATCCATTCTTATTAAATACACTTCCACCCGATGGGTCAACATTATTTGCTCCTTTAATATATCCCAGATAGAGAGCCATTTTTATACCATACATAATGTTTACACAATAACTCTCAGTAAGAGGAACATAGTAACGGATCCAATACCAATTCCAGGTACAGCACTAACACTAGAGTCAACCGATTTATTTCGCACAGATAGTTTATTATTTCTAGGGATGACTGAGGATGTAACATTTTCACCGAGAGTGTCAAGGTGATTAACAGGTGTAGTATCCTGATGCTGTTTCTTCGGAAGATCAGTTTTCTTTACACCAACATAATTAAGCTTTAGGTTAACTCCACGTTTCATACTACTGGTAGCATTCACAAGCACATTATTATATCCCATAATATGATTCTTCAAGATTATTTGACTAGATGGAATCAAAACTATCCCAGGTGTTATAGCGGTATTAAGAATAACATTTGTGTCCTGAATAGCCTTTCTCATATTTGTTAAGTCACAACGGGATCAGCCTGTACAATACAATTGTGAACAATATTGCTAAACTTTACCTGGGTAGAACACGATTTTCCCAGCTCACCGACAATTGCAGTTCTAGTCGATGCTTGTGCACCCAACACGGAATACATGAATGCCTGCACTGACTCATTCAGTAACAGGAGACCAGTCTCACTAATATTCTTCGGAACATCAAAGGAATCAACAGCAATAAACCTTTTATAGTCAGACTTACTTACTAATCTTGCCGAAACCCTCTCCTCGTAACTAATTTTTATCTTCACCAGGAACCCATTGACTGAATTGATAGAAGACGCCACCACGTTCCTAACGGGATTACTGCTACTTTTTCTACCCCTAAGCCAACTTGACCTTTCATACTTAAGTCCCTTGTCGTAGGTAATCCTATAAGTGTCAGTTTTCTTTTCCCACTTACCGACAACGGGAATGTGACTTTTTACAGGACCCAGCTTGTCCAAATACGGTTTTATCCTTTCAGGGTTATACACATATTTCATAATGCAGTAGTAAACATGGAAATTCATCACACTGGTGATAACAGGATAGGTTCTGTCTGTGAAGGTCAGATGATCGGTGGTAAATTCCACTAAATTGCGTTGCAATGTATGCACCACAGAGAGCGGCAGAGTATAGCTTCAATTATAGTTGAAGTTTACGTCAACATCATCAATGGTAACAGAATTCTTCACACTTGGAAGAAGAAATCCACCTGCACCACCAGTATTATTAATTGAACTTGTAGCATCAGCATATACCTTAAAATTGTTGACATCCTTAGACCACCTCATTCCTGGAAAATGGCTTTATCCATCAACAGTATCATCAGGATTAACCCCGTATCCCTTTCCCTTCCCAGATGTCCAAATAGGAGGCCATCTAATGCCTGTAGTAAATTGATGCTCCTTATGAACTCCAGATGTAAGATGTAATATATGAACAACGAGGATATCCAAACACGAGAAAACAATGTATGAGAACACGAGGGCGAAGCGCGAGTGTTTTCATACAATGTTTTCGAGTGTTTGGATATCCCGGTGAGACACGAGCTCGAGTTGTTTATATGGCTTCTCAAATGAATCGAGACGTAATAGAATGTTTTCGTTTGCTGATTTCAATAGAATTCTTAACCAAGCATAACGTAATTAGGAATTCTATTCAAGTAATTTTGCATGCGTAATTAAGATATTTGATAAAAACACTAGTGACTTTCATCAAGTATCCAAATGGCATCTTGTGATCAAATAGGTGGTTATCATTGGCTGAATTATCATGAATTATTAATAAATTTGAGAAACTTAGTATACTCCTTATTTTTACCAATACCTTCACCTGTAATGTTTCTTGTCATGATTCCACTAGGGTTTTTATATATAGTTCCAACATAGAAACCACCGGCGAGGGTAGGTCTTGCCTGGAAATCGAACATTTTCATATCAGCTTGAGGATGATCTTTCAAAATCTTATTGCGACCTTAGCTTCAGCGTCCCTTTCCCCACTTTTCAGGTATGGATCAAATGCCCGCAAGAACGCTGTGTACTCAGGATCTCCCCTAAAGCCGTCATATCTTATATCCAAAGAAGTAATTCCATCAAGATCTACAAACCATGTAACAACTCCTAAGTCACCACGATTGGTAGCCTTAGCTTCAAATTTAAATCTCCTCATATCTGCAAAAGGATACTTTGCCTTAAACTTAGCCCTCTCAGCGTCCTCAGCCTTTTTACCAGCAATAGGATCAACATAGTCCTCTTTATCATTCAAATCAATATCCTTTCCATACTTTCTTTTATAGTCTTGGTACGACTGATACGGCGACTTACCAACTTTTCCTCCACCTAGCCTCATCTTAATAACCTAACGTATGTTATTAAGATGAAGTTTACAATTCTTACTAAGGGATCCCACACGGTAATACCACTACAGAACTCAGTCCTAACAAGCAACTACAATTCAGTTTTTGTGAAGAGAGTATCCGTTTTCTGGGAGTATTTCAATGTAACAAAACAAACAACTTTAATCACTGTGAAGACAGGTGATGGAGAAACAGATGTAACCATTGAAAGGGGATACCACACATTTGATAATATTAAAGCTGTACTTGAAAGAAGCGGTGTTATGTTAACATAATTTAGGGAAACAGCTAAGTGTCAAATAGAGACAACAAAACATAATGTGACATTAAGTAAAAAGTTGCAGGAAATGCTTGGACTTAGAAGATTTACTAAACCCATGATTTTACTAAAAGGGAGAAGTTTAACAGGTGACAGCAAAGTTGACATCAACAATGGTCTACGATTTGTAAGCATTCACTGCAACCTAGCAAGTAAGAGCTACAACACTAAGAACTGAATGACCCTACTGATGGTGACGATACATTTGAAGACATTGAGCTCATAAATGTGAGGCTTCAAGAGGACGACATCCCAGCTCTAACTCCGGAAGAAAACAGAGAACTCCGAGGTGTACTTAACCCATCTGATACAATGGACTGGGAAACACGAACAGGTGAAGATGGTGCACTTAAAAAACAAGTAGAATACTTCCAGGACACAATAGATAAAACAATGGAGTTAAGGGACGAAACGGATGAACCAGAGGAGTTCATAAGATTGGAAGAAAGAATAATCGCTCTTAGGGAAGCAAGAGATAGAACAATCATGCAAAAAGAAATGGAGGAAGGTAGACATGCACAGGAAGAAGATATTTCCAGATTCCGCAAATTTGTAAAATGGGTAGTGGAGGAAAAGGTAGGACTCACTGGAATAGCAGTATCAACTGCAGGTCTCATTACAGCCTTACTAATCCACGTTAGGGGAGCAATTGTAGGGGCAGCAAAGGCAACTGGCAAAATAGCAAAAGCATTAGCCAACTTAGCTAAAAAAGGTGCTCCAATTCTTGTGCCAGTCCTGAACGCAGTTGCAACGGCACTATCATGGAGTGGCAAAGGTACTGCATGGTTAACATCAAATTTATGAGTATTAGCTATAGCGGCTGCACTACTTGTGTACGACTACTTACAACGCTAAATATTACATGCTATATACAAACATGAATACCACAGAAACGGAACTCAAACCTGGCTTCAGGAGGAGCCGTATGACTACCATCAAAGGACTTCGAACCAGTAGTGTTGTCACATTCAATCCAACAACTATTAGCCCAGGTGAAGAGCTGTACATTAATATTCTAAAACTTAAACCTTCGTCTTGCCTAGCTAGTCTTCGGATAACTTGCCCTTCTCTTTGACTTCAATAATTCCAACACAAAGAGCAGCATTCAGAAATAACCTTGCTAAACTGCTAGCGAAACGTCTCCAAGTAAAAGTAGCCGGTGAGACTGCCTATGACTGTTTAGGAGAAAGTCTATTCGAAGTGTTCAAAGACCTATGGCTAACACTAGGTGACAGGAAAAAGATGACCGAACAGGGCCTCATAAGCAAAAACATACGAAAGTTAATATCAGGTGACGACTCAGGGGTAAAGGTAGGTGATGTCGGTAAAGTAGCAGACGCACTTTTCCACAGTGTATACGGCTCTAAGCTGAGAAAACCGATTTACACTCCCCCAAGCAGATGAGATTATGACTGCACAAGGAGGTGAACAGGTAGATGGATACAAACTGGACAATCTTGAGTTAGAATACGAGACCATTGAGAATGACACCCTTGCAAGTGAGGTCTCAAGGATGTATTCAACGGGCCGGTCACTGTCCTACAAACACGTCACACTGATGCGTACAAGTAAATGGGACAAGGACCTTACCATTGTCAATGAGAACATTAATATCCCCAGAAAGAGCATGTCAGCAATTGTCCTCCTATTCACCAATAGAGTGAGGACTGATTCTGAAGAGTACATTTACCCAAAAATTGATAAAGTCAACGTAACCATTGAGGGTGTGCCAAATGCTGTCTTCTCCCAGGGTCTTCCCAAAAACAGGTTCTTTGAAGAGGCAAAGCGATTCTTCTGCCCTTCGTGCGAGAAATCAATGGCTGACGAGTTTATGTCCATCAGCAAGCTCTTCAGCAACGGTTTCGCTCTAGTGATCGATCTTAGGTCAACACAGGATGACACCACTGGGGGAGGTAAGAAGATAGTTAACACACAGTCTGGCGTATTACTGGAAATCAAAAAGAGAGCCACAACAGCTGACGTTCAATGCAACATCTTTGTTGTATCAGATGCTCTCCTTAACTTTGCCAATAGAGATCTCTCAAGTATTCAATACTAATGGTAACACATAGAGATGCAACCTCAACCGCCGTTCAACATGCTTATAGTTGGAATGACAGGGAGTGGTAAAACCCAGTTTCTCCTTGACATGCTAGAGACAGAGTACAATAGAGTTTTCGACTACATTATCATTGTATGTCCAACAGTAGAATGGAATACAACTTATCTCAACTGGAGCCACCTTAGCGATCACGGGGTTATTCAAATTCCCTGTTCACAAGAGATAATCAACCATGTTCTCAAGGCGGATTCCACCATATTCCGCGGAACTAATATTCTCATCATAGTGGACGACTGCGCGGCAAGTAAAGCTGTGAAGAAAAGGGTTTCCGAATTGGTGCGCTTAGCATTCTCCGCAAGTATTACATCTGTCATTGAACTTACACAACAATTATTCTCAGTAGCTAAGTCCTTCAGAGAGAACATCTCCAGGCTAGTTACATTCTACAACCCCAGTCTCAAAGATATGAAGGTCATAACAGATGATTACCTAAATGATGTACCACAGAAGAAAATCACAGAAATCACAAATATCCTGAGAGATGAAAAGTTCACCGCACTAGATATACTACTTATTCACCCTTACACTTACACTATCCGCTAAACACCGCGTAACATATAGATGGCTACCGCAGAATCTGATGACGAATTATTTGAAGCCGCATTAAGAGATGTGGAAGAAGCCGCAAAGTTGCTACCAAAAAAGAAGCCCACCGCAAGTAAGTCGCAAACTGAACAGAAAAGGGAGAAACTTATTGAATTGTCGAAGGATGGCGTTGTGAAGAAATCCGCAAACTTTATAAGGAAAGCCAATAAGGGTGTTGTCGAGAAACTGTACCATGACTATGAGGAAGAAAGAATGTCATTTGCGGGTGACTTCTTATCAACACTCGTTATCTCCAAGTTTGCGTCAGTACTAGGAAGTCTAAATGCAGTGGAATCATCAGAGAAACTATCAGAGGAACTACTTAGTGATAAACCCCTGAAGGATGACGTGGCATACCTCACAAGAACGATATCTCCCAGTATCCCTTTCATAGGACTCATATCAGGTGGCTGTACAACGGCAAAACATGTGGTTAAGCATAAGTGGTCTAAACCTACGGTAGTACATACAGAATGCCCCAAAGCGGAGAACCGTTCGTCTGCGAAGGAACAGAATCCGAAGACATAATTAACGAACTGATTCAGAGGACTAAGGAGGACAGGGAAAGGATCGCAGAACTGGAGAAGATTGTTGGGGCGCGCAAGTACGACCTGGAACGTTCACAGCCGACACAGTCAAGGCAGTTGTAAATATATATAAAAATCTGAATAAAATGCAATGAAAATTTTTGACCACTATAGTATAGGGAAAGTGACAAGATGTTTTCTTCAATAGAGGGTAAAGGTGGGAGGAACAATTGTTCAAAAATAGAAAACTTAACGTAAGCGTAAGAACTGTGAGGAGGGGTGAGGAGGTACTGTTCTACGTAAAAGATGTGGCTGAATCATTGGGATACTCAAACACTAAAAAAGCCATTCAGACTCATGTCTGGGAAGAGGATAAGTGTACCCTAGGGGAGCTTCAAGGGGGTAACCCTGAGAGACCCGTTTGTAGAGGTCAACCAAACACCATTCCCATTACCGAACAGGGTGTGTCCCAACAAATATTCTGGTCCGAGCTTAAGGGCACAAAGGAGCCAAGAAGGTGGGTATTCAGTGATGTTCTTCCAACTATTCATAAGACGGGGTCATATGAGTTACCAAAACCAAAGTTCCTTTACGGCAAACAGTTGAAGCTACTCAATGAGACAGATCTACATTATGCAGTTGTTAGGTTCATCAGGAGTACCATCCGAATGCGCTAATTGTACCGGGGCTAGGTGAGTACCAAGATACTGTCCAACGTAAATGCGACGCATATCGCAAGGGATAAATAGGTGCTCAGCCAGATCTTATAATAACGAATCCAATGAATGGTTACAATGGATTTGCAATTGAACTCAAGACTCCTAAAGGTACAGGTGAAATTAGGGAAATCAAGTGGTCTGGCTAAAGTTGCTATGTGAACAGGGGCACAGGACATTGATCTCCAATGACTACACAGACATAGTGCTGCAGATAGATGAGTACTTCAGAGAAGATCCGACAGTAAAGCATAAGAAAGAAACAGCGAAACTAAAGAAACAGTGTAACATGCTTAAGCAAAAACTTGGTGAAGCAACAGCATTCTATCGACCTAAGTTCACAGGTCACAAGTACTAGAATGGTGATAAAAAAAAATTTAAAAGAAGCTCCACAACATTGTCGGGCGTTTTTTAAGCAATTCCCTGGGTGAGCATCTATGTAGACATCTATGTAGACATCTATGTAGTTAAACCTAAGGTATTCATATATAGGGTGGCTGACGAACCTAACACAAAGCAAGTCCCCGCAACAAGTGAAAAAAAGAAGGACCCTAGAAGAGTAGAGGCAGGGAAACGACTAGCGGTCCTCAGTAAGGCAGAAAGGGACAAGAAGAAGAAACAAGCGGAATCAATCGAGTTATCTAGTGGTAACAGCATAATCACCTACATAGGGGTAGCTATTGCTTTGATATTTGAATTTGAATTTGAATTTATTAATTGACATTCCCTAAAATGGGCTTTTCAATGACAATTTACATGGATTTTAGAAGAAATTATTAGTTATCGACTATATATATTTACAACAATCTTATCAAATTTATTACGCGAACTAAAATTATATTATATATTATGGTTTATAAGTTAAAAAAGTTAAGAAGAAAAAAGACATCGCTTCTCAATAAAAATTGTCTTAAGTTTCGTCTTAAAATTGTTCAAATCACTAATTGATTTCAGCTCTGTATCTACACCATTCCATATCTTAGTCCCTCGGTATTTGAACGATCTTTGACCGATCGATGTCCTATATTTTGGAATATCCAGGTCTCCATTTCTTTTAGTATCTCGGTTATGAATTCTGTTTCGTTGTTCAAAATTATCGCATAAATACTGTGGAACTTTGTCATTCATGCATTTAAATGTTAATAACGCATCTCTGTACAATAGATGTTCTTTGATTGACAACCATCCTAACGCGTTTAATGTCGGTGATATATGATCGTACTTAGGCACCCCTGTAATTAATTGGGTTGCGTAATTTTGATTAATTGGATCTTTTTTATGTTACCATCTGACGTATTAGCCCATACTGTTGAACAATAGTCAATTTTACTCATGACTAATGTATCGATGATTGTAGCTAGTGTTGACTGATCAAAGTTGTTTTTCACGCGACCAATCTGACGCAATTTTGAGATACACGATGAGGACAATGCTTGTATATGTTTGTCGTACGTCAAATGGGAATCTAAAAGCATACCCAAATCCTTAACTTCTGTCACAAGTGTAAGACTTTTTCCCATAAAATTGATATGGATGGGAGATTCCAATTGATTCATGAGTTGCCGTGTACCAACCACCAACATTTTGGTCTTTTCTGGGTTTACAAGAAGACTGTTGTTACAACACCATTCAAAAATTCTGTGTAGATCCTCTTCTACATGCAGTAAAGAGTTTTCCATATGCGACAATGAAAACGATAAAAATGTTTACGAATCGTCAACATACGATTCAAGACTACAACTGTTCGGAACTGAAGACAAGCTATCTGTGTATATATTAAATAAAAACGGCGATAAAACAGAGCCTTGAGGAATTCCGTGCGACAATGCAACGGGCGCCGAAAAGGTAGTTCCAATCCTAACATACTGCCATCTGTCAGACAAGTAACTTTTAAACCACTCATGCAGTGCAGAAGATACGCCTAAGTTTAAAGTTCTTTGAAGAAGCATGTTGTGATCAACACTATCGAAAGCTTTCGACATATCCAACAATATAACTATAGATAACTGTTTATTATCCATAGCTTCCAACAACATGTCTGTCACTGCAATGTTAAGTGTTTCGGTAGAATGTTTTTTCCGGTTACCACTTTGATGTCCCGTCAATAATCTGTGGTTTGTTAGATGTTCTGTATACTGATTCAGTGCGACTTTGTCGCATATTTTTGACAAACATGACAGCAGTGAAATCGGTCGATTATTTGAAGCGATTTCAGGATCCCCTTCCTTGTGTAGCGGTACCACTTCTGCTATCTTCCACATTGAAGGATATGTTGACGTCATCAAGGAACAGTTGATAATATCCGTAACAGGATCTAAAATCACTTCAAGTGAATCTTTAATGAATTGAATATTTATCTTATCGGCACCTGGAGCTTTGTTTGATGGACTATTTAAAATAATTGTTCTAACTTCATCAGGTGTGACTGTTCTAAATTCAAACAGATCAAGAGAAGATCGGTGTCTTGCAGGTGGTAAAGCAGTTGTCATCTGAATGTTGTTAGCTTCCGCAAGTCTCTTGACCTTGTCGGCTGCAATCTTCCCCACAGAAGCAAAATATTCATTAAATTCATTGGCTAATTTTTTGTGGTCTTTCTGGTAAACGGGTTTTTCTGAATCTTTGCTTGGCAGACACCCCCTAATCACTTTCCACATAGATCTTGAATTACCTTTATATTCCTCAATTTGATTCCGGACAAAGTTGGACTCTGCTGCTCTTAAAGATGTTTTTATAGAATTCCTAAGTTGCCTATAGACGTCCCAATCTTCCGCGTTACGTGAGAGGCGAAAAATTCTCAGCTTTTTGTCTCTCAGTTTCATCGTGCACTTTAATTCTTTATTAATAAACTGGTTAAGTCTGCCTTTAATTCTGATGTGTTTGATAGGCGCGTGTTTGTCCAGAGTACTTATGAACAATTGATTGAAATGATCAATTTTCTCATTTACATCATTAATACGATAGGTTTCATGAAACGGAAGTTGAGACAGTTCTGCCTTGAAACTCTCGGAGTTGTAGTTCTTAAAACTCCTCACATCCTTGTATTCAAGTCGAGGCTTATCAGCTCTAAGTTTAAGTGTACAGTATATCATAGAATGATCGCTAATACCAATGTCAACAACCCCGCTACTTTTAACTTTAGAGGAGGACGAAATCATAATAACGTCAAGTAATGAACTTGTTTGAGATGTAATTCTCGTTGGATCTTTAATAAGTTGTGTCAGGTGTAGTTCGGAGCAAGTATCTAATAATATTTTAGACTCATAACAACATGTTTTAAGGAGATTGCAATTCATATCGCCCAAAATAATGATCTCTTTTCCTAATAACAAAGCCTCAATGAATTTAGGTTTAAGTTCATCCCGTATACATGTAACCGGGCAGTCAGGTGGTCTATAAGTAACGCAAACGATCATAGATTTGTTTTTATTCACTTGTATTTGTAACCAAAGTTGATGGAAACCTACTGGAGAAATATACGAGAGATTTTTCAAAACTTTTGTCTTGAAGTCATTACGGACGTAAATACATACGCCGCCACCCTTTTTGTGCTTACGATCAAGTCTGTATATGTTGTATTCCTGAATTTTTACCTCGGCATTAGTCGTGGACGAATTTAGCCATGTCTCTGATAATGCCAAGATATCTATTTTCTCGTCAACGACTAGTTCTCGTACTTGAATTAAATGATTTCTGTTTCTAATTGACTGCACGTTGAGATGGGATAACTTTATTTTGTTATGAAATGAATGTTTTTGGTTATTCATTACGGTGTTTGGGTTGACTGCATGCGAAATGTTTACGGGTATTATATTTTGAGGATTACGCCTCATCCCCCTAATCCTCTGCCATCGCGGAGACATTCTAATGGGAATTTGAGCCATTATACATACGTTGAAAGGATTCCCTCTGGGGGGCTGTCGTTTCTACCGTCAGTAGATGTTGGTTTCCACGGTTTGCATTTCACAAACTTGGGCCAAAAAGTTTCGTTTTCAATCAAGGGGCATACATTTGCTTGGACATGAAGTTTAGCAGAAATTGAACCTTTCCGTTTACTTTTAAATAGAGATAAGTATGTTGGTATTACCTTTCGCTTTTCCAAATAACATAGAATATCCTGATCATTAACATTCTCAGCAATCCCGGACAAGAAGAACTTTTTAATTCTATTACGCTT
>CACRXK020003273.1:0-33256 GCA_902702795.2 Paramuricea clavata | reverse complement strand
GGGGGGGGAAAGAGCCCCGTCACTGATTTACACATCTGTGATTACAGAAACTAACCAAACTTTAGTAGTAATACTGTAATTCTCCGAAAAATGAGCTTTCCTCCACACACCCTATATCAGTTATATGGAAGACATGAGATGCGGGGTTCCAGTCTATAAGCAATGTTTCGTAGTAATCCGGTCTTCTTTATCGATGTAACTACCTGAAAGATTGAAGGTAGTAGTACGTCACACATTCAAAACACATACAGCCTATTAATGTTTTATGGAAATCCAAGGCGAGAGCTCGATCGAGACGTGGAATTATTGAATTAAATCAGCACCACACCACCGTAACTCAGAACTCGTTTTCATCGTCCAGATTTTACCAAATCCTACAGGTGCCCTACCGGACACCAATCAATTAGGGCTAAAAGCCAAGTGGGCGTTATAAATGGGTGTATAAAAATACAATTAAAGTTCCAGTCTGGTGTTCAAGAATAGCTTTAGAGGTCCGATTTTGAGTTTGTCATTGTATAAATTATTCATCAGAGTCAAATAATGATGCACTGTTTAACTATTTGCTTGTGTAATATAATCGATTGGTTATGTCTATTATCAAAACATTGTATACAGAGTTGTACAACACGGACGACATTCCCATGGTGGGATCAGTTTGTTTCATCTGTGTGGCCTTTGTGGGCGAAATAGCATCCGGCAGTTATAGTCAGTATGTCACCTCAGAGATAGCTCAGCTATTTGAGTCATTTTCAACTCTTGAATAGATCTTGTACATAATAATGTATTTTCCTCTCCTCGGGTGTTCACGGTTGCGAAAAACAAGTAGTGGTGTAGGGGGTTATTTTAACCTCGCGGGAAGAGTGGAGCCTTTATCATGTGATTTGGTCACTCAGATGTGGTACGAATTAAGAACTTAGAAGAATTGAATCGACTTCATAAAACAACAATCATTTTCAAAATGCGTTGGGACCGATGCCACGACTACTTATTATTTTGACAAGCCTTGATCCCACCGCCCCCTTTTCAATTTTCGGTTAGCATCTTACTTTGGTGTGTGATATATTGGGTAAACAACATTGAATGGGGAGGGATATACAAATGTTTGTAATAGTTTGCATACAGCTATTTCAATTAAGGTTGTCTCCAAGCCAGGCTCCGAGCAAAGCGGAAAAGTCGAATACGAGCGCGAAAGGCTTGCTGGGAATCGCTCAAGAATTCGCTGTTAATTTTTTAGCGATTCCCAGCAAGCTTTCGCGCTCGTATTCGACTTTTCCGCTTTGCTCGGGGACAACCTTAATTGAAATAGCTGTATATCCACAGTGATGAACTAAAATCGCAAGTTTCCTAACAATTAACCTTTGAAAATGATCGTGGGAGGGACTAAACTTAGGATTCGAATAGCCGTTTGATTAATCTCTAGTTAGATGTTCATACTCCCTAAATCATTGTTTTAGGATGTTGTGCGGTTCGAAAGTTGAATGTTTATAGAATAAATTGCGTTTATGCAGGCCCCGTAACTTGGATTTGGGAGTTTCCGTGTGCCGAAGATGCGAGAAACCTCCTGGGGGGTCTACTCCTCCTCCGAAAACCTTTTATTCTCTAAGGTTTAGAAAGATTATTTCCTATACATTCTGCGAGAAGATTTAACAAAAGATCAATCTCAGTCATCTCATATACAGTGACACAATGACTATCATATTATAATCTCACAATTGTACGTCAGTCCTGAGATGATCAGGTCCAACATGTTCAGGACTTCAGGTGCATAATAAAAAAGGGTTTTAACCCACACTTCTGTTATTGGGGTTCAAGCAATGGAAATAGAGCAGAAATTGACCTGAAATTACCCCGCCTATTATCCTCCTGTGCTCGGCAGACTAAATTAACATGGTTCTGTGCAAAAAGACCACTAGTGCACAGCAAAACTACTTCGTGCAAAAAACGAGCTTAAATATAGCACTCTACAGTATCTTTAATTTGAAAAGACTCCTATCTATGCCTGTTTTCGAAGCATTGTGTTATTATCGTTCTCTTATCTATGTAGAAATGGCCAATTGAACTTGCACATATCACGATCAATGAGCATGATTACCATCATGATAAAATCCAATTGTCTTAATCTATATTTCAAAATCCATTAGCGGTTGTGTCTGTCTGATGTCAAATTCACGATATAAAAAGTTTCTTGAGTTCTATTACCCAATGAATGGCCAGCCGTCATCCATCACATTCAATGTAAGACATTGCTTTCAAGTGCAAATTGGATCCCACACACAGAGTTACATGAGAACACTGATGAGAAGCATAAATAATTATCATTCGTATCTTTAATACATTAGCGTCTGTTCTGTTCCTGTTACTGTTACTGTTCTGCAATATCTGGTACTTCTACCAATTAAGTTTCTTAAAAACTTTGATGGCTAGTCTACTGGAACTCTGTCTAATGTCAGGCGAGTTTATACTTGTCACTGGCGGAATTTTCTATTTGTTCTCCAGACGTTTGTCCATCCTACAAATACACAGATTTCTTCTAGAAATAAGTCGTAGACATATAAACATTCCACTCTACATAAGTGGTTTGGATATTGGCATCACGCAATAAATTGGAGGATCACATGAGTCATGACTATTAAATCACGATTGAACTGATGATTTCTGACAAGATATCCCACTCAAGAGAAGATGTATAAGCCAATCATATTGCTCTGTAGTGATCACATGGTAATACTCGTTTAAAATGCTGCCAATCTTGGCAGCCAAATTTGTTTTGCTGAAATCCTAGGACTAAAATTTTGTTATCAAGTACAACATGGGTAAAATATGGATTTGCTGATATAGTAGTTAATGACGACCCTGCATTGTATCACTCAGTTATTAGAGAGGTTAAGATACCTCGGTTTCGGTGTACGGGTACGAGTAGTGTCATCTTGTTTTACTGATGTCTGTAATTCGATCATATATACTTTTTCTGTTTTCTTGCAATAGACAATGATATAATGCGAAAATGTGCACCTTAATTACGAGTAAAGGTACAGACATCGACGAAAATATTGCTAACCAAAAATCATCCTACCCGTACACGTACACCGAAACCGGGGTATCTTAACCTCTCTATTAGTTACGTTTTGGACCGTTTTTATATATATAGCTCAGTGGGTTTCTCGTAGGAGTTAGGATACTGATGAATGGTATGCCGTACTAATGCGTCTAATGCTTTATTCTCGAATGGTCTGCGACAGCGTGGGTTGTGACAAAAATACCAGAAAACTGTAAATGGATAGGGATTCAACTCCCTGAAATATATACGTACGAAAAAAGTATACTTCGACAGTTCGAAGTTTCAAGTAAAACTACGCTACTACCTTCCCAATGCATGGAGGGGCCGTGTTTTACTCATTTTTCAAGTAGTTGAATCGCTGTAAATCTAGTAAATACAGTTTACCAATGCTTTATGCATTACTCAGTTACACGTATATTCCATCATATGCACAACTTTACATCATATGCACAACTTCAGTTATTCTGCAATCTGCATGTCAAGTAAATAAATAATAATGTCAATGAATGTTGGCTTTCTGACTTTCATCATGAAAGAGAACATTCGTTGACATTATTACTCAGTTACAGGTATATTCCATCATATGCACAACTTTATACCTTAAAATGACTTCAGTTATTCTGCAATCTGCATGTCAAGTAAATGAAATAATAATTTAATGTCAATGAATGTTCTCTTTCTGACTTTCATCATGAAAGAGAACATTCGTTGACATTATTATTTCATTTTTTGACATGCAGAATAAATAGTTTCACACCGTTGAACAAGCGACTTGAAAATGTGCAGAATTCAGGCCCGTCTAGTTTGGTGGAGCTTCCACAACTCTTCTGCCAGAATTTTTAAACAGAAAAACAAAACAATGGCAGGAAGGAAATCTCAAAAACAACTGTATGGCCACACAGAATTACAGAAACCAATATACACACGCACAGCCACTAATTACCGTTCCATATCATCGACAGCTCTCAAACGGTCTTTTAATTGACCAATTCAAATTTTATTATGCTATGACGTATTTGGCCAAGGTTTATCTTGTGATATAGAGGTGAAAATTAAAAATGCATTGCACCATAAAAAAAATTCCGAATTGCAATTATTGAACCGCAGACAGGATGTATAAATATCAATCCACGATATTAATCTTCAAATGCAATTCAACTTAAATTCCAAACTCAATTTACATATTTTGCGCACATTAATTATTTTCGAGTAGTAATTGTCGTTTAATTGCTAAAAAAGAATCCAACATTGTGTTTTCCGCATTGACAAATCTTTATTAAGTAGACAATCACCACAAATTAAATTGTTAAATAGTTGACAAGAATTCGAAGTCTCTCAGACAAGAATCCAACGTCTGGAGACTCTCAGTCTAGCGAAATAGTCCGTATGAAGCCGCATGTCATTAGTAACTGTAAGATATGTTGAGAAAGAGGTCAGAAGGTGTAGTACTCCAAAAATCGTCGTACACTTTTCCAAAACTAATTTTTTTCCCGAAAAAGGCCGAAATCTTCTCTCAAAAATTTTCCTGTAAAATCACTAAAAATCCAACAAAATAATTAAAAATCCTCAAGGAGAGAATAATAGATCACAACCCTATTACTCCAAGACAACATATACAATATGATGAGCTGACGCCTTATCACAAAACTGATCAGATATTTGGCAAGGATTGAGCTCGACAAATTAGTGATGAAAACGATAAAGCTGAACAGGGCTATCAAAACAAGATAGATTGACCACAGTCTCTCTTGTATAAGTACAATTTCCGTTTGAACAAGGGTGGTCAATCACAAACACCACCTACACCGGAGATAAAATACAATATGCCTGTTCAATACGGTTCGTGTTGGTAGAAAAAAAATGAAGGCTGGACGGTGTGCAGCAATAAATGCAGCATGTAGAGACCAAAGCATGCAGAGACCAAAGTTACTGCAAAATGTATATTATAAATTATTTTTCTAAGATCCGGCGCCAAGAAAATATGAACAATTATATACCATAATACAACATCCGAATGAAAAATATATATCTTATAAATCTAATATAAGTTTGCAGTGCGCATGTGTTCATACAACATTTACTTAAAATAATGCCTGCGTCACATATACATACCAAAACCCGCTAATACCAAAATCCGATATGCTCATGAGCATGCTCATTTCGTTCTTGGAAATTTTGTAAAGTTGTTTGTTAATCAACCATGATAGCTCACAAAGCATTGCGATTTAACATGGCGCGCGTCATATTAGATGAAAAGATTCGCCTTTATACGCGTACCCACGCTTTCGATCCCAGCGATTTAATACCCTAAAAAAATATTAATTCGAAAAATAAAAGTTAGGTTTTCACTCGTTTCCAACCATCAAACTGACGTTGCGTCATTTGATCAATTTCTAAAGTTGTTTCTTTTTGGATTTTTTATTAAGGGTTAGGGTTGCGGTTAGGGTTAGGGGTTAGAATAGGGCACAGGTATGGCGTTTGGGTTAGTTACAAAACCATAACCATTTACAGTAACACCCATAACCCGTTCCTTGGTCCCCTCTGACCTCTTCCGACAATGACGTCATCATGTCAGTTTGGAAGATGGAAACAAGTGCCGATAGTGTACTACGTATCAATATGGCGGACACTTTTTATGCTTTGTTTATAGCATGGATGGTTTATGTCGTTTTAATTATATTTATCATTGTTATTCCTGCTGCTTTGAACCTTTCATTGGGAGCAAGGCATTTGTACACGAGATTTTTAGTGAAAATTATAAAGGTATGTTGAATTTGGTGCGTAAATTTTAAAGTAGAATCCTCTCAACTGGAAGTCAAATTTTATATTTTGCAAATTTGTATTGGAATTCACAGAACTACTAATGCAGTTTACCAATGTAAACTTACTCGACATTATGAGACAATATGCAATAGTTTTATTGTATGTGTGATCTCGAAATAGAGGGTTGACTAAATCTGAATAAAGTCTGCATCAGAACAGTTTTGGTTGTATAAAAGCACTTAATTTCAACAGCTAGAAAGTTAGCAAGGAACTCATTTTAGTAGAATAATATAGTTTCGTTTTGTAAGTTTGGTATTGCTCAAGAGTAATAAAAATATTTGCCAGCAAGCAAGAAGTAAAATATTTCCAAATGTGATTGCTGATTGGCTCACAGCAGCATTTATTTACTCATCCCACACACAAGATTCTGTTTTAAACAAATATTGCATTGCTCATACTGTAAATATTGAAGTGACAATTTCAAATACAGGTATTACAGTTTAGGATAGTATTGAGACATTCTTATGGACGTTATGGTTGTACTCTAATTCCGTGGTGGCTATTAAATTTAAATTTACATGTACAGTAAAACCTTAGAAAAATACAGCCAGTTATGACAATTTTTCTTACAGTTGACAGACAGTAAACCTAATTGTGTTAATATGCCCATTGCATTTTGCAGAATATGCTTGCGTTGTACTGTAATGATGATAGCATGCAAGACAATGATCGAATTATCCAAAGCATATTGGAGGCATTGATTATAAATATGCATTAGCTGATCTATAGGTCTATTGTTAGCCTTTAAACTGACGATTGTTTACTTTTAAGGAGATGAGATAAATGATTTTTCTTGCTATGCACACTTCCTCAAGTTGCTTCCCTTACAAGTTGCTTTCCTTCCCAACTTTGGACCTCCCTTCGAAGATGCAATTTCCTATAGATATTCCTATAGGAACCCAAACTTCCTGTTGGAATTTCAATAGGAAATTAGGATTCCTATAAGAATTTTTCGTTAAATGAGACTTGCGCATACATGTAAAACAATAGTTTGAATTTGAGATGGATAATGTGATTTTATTATAGTAAATTGTCATTGTCAGTTTCAGACTTGTACCATTGTGATTTTGTGTGCACTGAATGTCTAGTACACATTTGTTTCCTGATCGGGTTAAGAAATAGCAATTAAACAAGTACAGAATTTTATGTCTGGTTGACAGCTGTTGAGTTGTTGCATATTTTTTTAAAATCCAGTGAAATCCGTCACCAATCATGAATTAACTTACATTAAAATGAAAATGTAATGATTTTTTTTTAGTATGGGAGGAGTTCAATGGAATCAAATAATATGGGTATGTGAGGAGATTTTCAAAAATAAAATTTAAGGGCCCAGTACGTCAGACAATACAGGATTTGCTTGTCACAACATTGAATTTAACCATTTCAGAAACCACTTATAACACTTGAAATTGTGATTATGACAAAATAAGATGAACATTTATATGGGAAGACATTCCTGAGTGGTACCCAGTGGCGTAACGTAGGAAAAGGGGGCCCTTAGGCATATTTGGTGTGGGACCCCTGTTGACTGTTGTCATTGTTTGACTGAGATATACATGTATTTATATTGAAATTATTTATAGAATGTTCTGGAAAATTCCATGTCTATAACAATAACAATCTAACAGTCTCCAACACAAATAACTTTTGTTTTATTTGAGATGGAATAAAAAAATCCGCTACTGTTGTCGAAGGAGGTTTAATTCTTTAGCATTATTAATTTGCATTTTCCCATTGATTCTTAACCTGCATTTTTTTTAATGTTTTCTAATTTTCTGGGTGACAGGCCATGGCTGATGGGACCCCTAACTGTCGGGGGCCCTTAGTTTTTGAACTAACCCTACCTAATGAGCGTTACGCCACTGGTAGTACAATATCTACCAAGTGAATTACCAAGTGAATCTGGTAATGTGTACCTGGGGCCTAAATACTGTACTGTATAGTTGGACAGCATTTGTGTATAGATTTTATGTGTTAACTGGGACTTGATTGTAGATATCTCTTCCTTTAATAGATATGGTAATTTAACCCAACCCATTTTGTTGCAATTGTCCAATGCCAATTGAATTTTATATACGGTACTGTAGCTTGCCAAGGAGAAGTGTGTGCAATGTGTCTGAATGATCGACCCCTACTTTATTATCTTACTCTGTATAATGCCAGATAATTTTAGTCCAATGAAAATTGATATCATGTTTCTCGTCCCCGCCCGCATGAGATTTATGTGCCGCACGAAAATTTTTCATTATTCATTATTTTTGAAAAATTGGCTTAAAAAACACCAAATTCAACTCCAGATCAAAGTCTTATTGCTGTATTCCGCAAGCGCAACTCAAATTGTATCTTTCTAAAGATATCACTCGCCAGAATGCCTCTATTTTTCATGTCAGCCCTGGTATGTAAAGAAATATACTGTACTGTAGACTGTAGTGTAGGACGTATTAAATTAAAATGAATTATACACAATTTTTTAATACTTCAGATTTTTATGGGGTTTTTTACTGGGTCAAGGAAATTATTGACAAGCAGAATTCAAATACAAAAAATAATGAAAAATGAAAAATGAAAAAATCCCGCTCCAAATTTTTGAAAATTGTGGACGAGAAACATGATATCAATTTTCATTGGCCTTACATAAGTGTTGGTGCTAATTGTTAACTTTTGATTAAGTTTATTTTTATCTCTTACATGTTTGTGTAGTTGTTATAGAAAAAGAAGGAGATGCCCTCAAAGAACAGGGAAGAATTCCTAGAAATAGATCTATTGCAACTCTACAGCGAGAGTTTAAGATGACAGATGCTTGTGACTTTTTTAGAAGTGGAACTGAGGTACAGTACAACATGCTGTTATTTATTATGTTTATTATATGAGTGTGTAGATTGAACAGGATATTTCTTGGAGGGTATTATGTGGTTGGGTGAGAATGTCTCTGATCAATGTGAAATAACCATGAAGGTATAAATAACTGAGCTACAGTATGAACTGTTTTTCAGGCAATCATTGATGATGAAGTAACAAAGAGATTTACTGCTGAAGGTATTTACTGCTGTTTTATGAGCACAGATTTGATTCCGAGCTACCTGTTAATTGCCACAATGCTAAGTCAGGAATAGCACACAAGGGGAAAATTCATTCATGGTTAATTGCTGTACAGTAATAAGCACCAACTTATCCCACTACTGTACCTCTTTCCCTATATCCTCCCAGACTCGCCAATGCACCCTATCCCATTTGAATGTCACACCCCTTGACTGACACCCTCTCCTCTGCACAAATTGTACACCAGATCACAGATGGATCCATCCCTGATCTGTCCAGGAAATGTTGTGTATTATCTAGATATATGCATATAGTAGCTACAGTAGGTATGTGCATTAACTACAGTATAGGGTGGACAATGATGGAGAAGATTCAATTATTTTTATTTTAGATTCAATTATTTTTGTTTTAGAATTAGAGAATTGGAATCTTTTAATGAGAAATAGTACATCCAAAAATATGGGGTTAGTTATCTTATGTAATACAATATTTAACCAATTGAGTGGCAGCATACTCTCCCCTTGATGACTGGCATTAAACAGAGTAAATTAGACAGAGTAATATAATAAAGAAGGGCACATTATGGTGAATTGCCACTTAAATGGTTAATAGAATACTTACTGTACATTTTTTGTTTTAAAGTATTTATTCTTGATAGCTTCTTTCTGCAACTTGTTTCTTGTAGTTTAAAAGTAACCATTATTTGGGCAATTGGATTATTTGTAAGATATGTGATTTTTCTACCTGTCAGGTAAAGTTATAGCTCTAGTATATATTTTTCGCATACAGTATATTTACTATAATTGTCAATTCCTGAGCGGGATTATATGTCACTTGAATGGGTGAAATATTTGGGAATTTAGATTCAATGTCTTCACTAAATTATATGCACTAAATGGAATATTTTTCTTGTTTTTCATGACAGAGTAACTTTAGCTACATTTGGAATTCTCTTCATCGCCGTCTCTGCACGTTTGATTGGTTATCTGCCAGAAAATAAGTAGGATATAATGATTAATTTACTTTATTATTTTATCTTGCATGAGGTTACCTGATGTACCCAACAGATATGTATGTTTACTCTCTTGTGATTTCAAGGGCATACTGTACCTGTCAGTAATTGCATTGAGTAATGAGGGAGGGAGGGGGAATCTAAAACTGAACACAATTTTTTTTGTTTTTGGATCATATTATAACAACTTTAAAAATCTGCCATATTGCATGGCTTCTTCTTCAATGACAAGCCACCAAGGAATATTCTAATGCGAGTCTCTGAAATTTGAGGTTTTGAAAGTTATTGTCTCAGAAGCTACACCATTTCCCACATTAATGCTGAGACTTAAATCTGAAGGATGATTTTTAAAAGACCTGCTGTTATAATGCCGTATTTTATTTATTTTTGGGCGCCCAAATCCTTTGAATGCTCTCCAGTATCTCTTATACCATATATTTTCCTTTTAGTTTTAGGAAATTTTTATCTCGGCAAGCAATGCTAGTTGGTTTCAGAATCTTAGCTCGAGGCTTATCAGCTGTTATAAATTTTCACAACAGGTATGCAGTGTGCGTTAAAACTTAGTTGTGGTTCTTGTGTATTCCAAAATTGGAATGTATAGCGAAAAATAGTCAACAATAGATGTTCACCACTAATAGTACTTTTGAATTTAGACAGAATAAAGCCAGAGGGGGTGGCACGTGCGTCGCGAATCACACATCACCAATCGACGCCATTATGTTAGCCTGTGATGGAAATTATTCTTTTGTAAGTTCTAGAAGTTATAAAAAAACAGAAGTATTGTCGAGCAAGTTTCCCTTGACAAGTTTTCTTTCTCGTGTTTACAGTCAACAAGTTTTCCTTGACAAGTTTCCTTTCTTGTGTGTACAGTCAACAAGTTTTCCTTGACAAGTTTCCTTTCTCGTGTTTACAGTCAACAAGTTTACCTTGACAAGTTTACTTTCTTGTGTGTACAGTCAACAAGTTTTCCTTGACAAGTATTCTTTCTTGTGTGTACAGTCAACAAGTTTTCCTTGACAAATTTACTTTCTTGTGTTTACAGTCAACAAGTTTTCCTTGACAAATTTACTTTCTTGTGTGTACAGTCAACAAGTTTTCCTTGACAAGTTTTCTTTCTTGTGTGTACAGTCAACAAGTTTTCCTTGACAAGTTTTCTTTCTTGTGTGCACAGTCAACAAGTTTTCGTTGACAAGTTTTCTTTCTTGTGTGTACCGTCAACAAGTTTTCCTTTAACAAGTTTTGTTGCTCTTGTGCGGAATGTTGTTAAAACTTTATTTCGTTTAAGAATTATCAGACGAATTTTGTTGTCTTTGCCCAAGTTCGTCCAGACGGACTATTCGTTTTTAGTAGAAATCTGGCTATTTTTCCAAAGCTTATGTCAAAGTATTTATTTCCACAATTTCTGCAGGTGGGACAAAACCAAGGTGGTCTTTTTGGCTTCGTGCAAAAGTCTTTATCAAACGCTCAAGATCATATCTGGTTTGAAAGATCTGAAATGAAGGATCGAATAACCGTCGCCAAAAGGTTCGTTTTAGTAGAGAAAAATTTGAATAAAGTCCGTACTTAGCGCGAAGTCGGACTGCATGTGTAAATTACATATACCTGTATATGGTGGTTATAATTAATGGAATGGCTTCAGACAGTTTTGAAAATTCAGTTTGACATTCTGTTTCGTCCATGTACTTGGGTTTTTGTGTAGTGTTTTTTGCTCTATGTATTTGCATGTATATACAAACATATAATACTGTAGGTGTCACCCATAGATATCTTATATACACTAGATAGCGCATTTAGTAAAATTGAAGCCAAGAATATTCCAGCGGTTACCCCCATTTGAATAGATGGCGGTCATGTTGGAGTTTCCCACTCGCTAATAAACGCTTAAAAAACAACAATAACTTTCATCATTTGAATAGTTTGAAAATGTATTTGCAATAGGTTTAACTTAATGTTTAAGTTCCCTGTTTAAGAAATAGAAAACATACGAGTCTTCTCATTTCATTGGAATACCCTGAGTCTGCAATCACGGCTTCAATTTTTGAATTGCAGAATAATTAGATGCATATACTGTACTAAGATATCTATGGTGTCACCCTATATTATGTTTTTCATTGTGTGAAACTTATAGACTCCGAGAACACGTAGAAGATCCCAGCAAAGATCCTATACTTATTTTTCCTGAAGGTAAGCTGCACATTACACATATATTGTCTATACAGTATCCTTTTTTCATTCCATTGCATTATTGCATGAGCCAAGTTTTAAAGGGATAATGTGTTACTCTGTTTTTCCAGGGACCTGTATTAACAACACTTCCGTAATGATGTTTAAAAAAGGAAGTTTTGATATTGGTGGAACGATTTATCCTGTTGCAATTAAGGTATATACAGTATGTACTGTAAAGCTCAACCCTTTCACAGCCATGTGATCGAGCTGGCCCTTTTACATTCCAAAGAAAACCTAGTAAAGAGCGATTTGAAGTTTTTCGTTAACTTAGGATTTACAGTAGCTACCGGCTTTTGAACAACCGTCCCTGTTGATGTTAAATTTGCATGTAAAATGTATTCACTTCGGTCTTTACTTTGTCTCTCATTTGCTGAACTATAGTATGATCCTCTGTTCTCAAATGCATTCTGGAACTCAAGTCAGTACTCTATGGTTCATTATTTATTGGATATCATGTCCAGTTGGGCGTTGGTCTGTGATATTTGGTACCTACCACCAGTGACGAGGGAAGAAGATGAATCTGCAATCCAGTTTGCTAATCGAGTGAAGGCTGATATTGCAAGACAAGGTGGACTTGTTGATCTAATATGGTACGTCATATAGTTGAATGTGTTTAATTACCATCACCAGCCCTCGCAAAATCATCATTGAAAAAAATTGCCATCGAAGTGTTTGAACTTGACGGGATTTTACTGAGTGTTTTCGCTCTGTCTTTCAGGGATGGGCAATTAAAAAGAACCAAGGTAAAACCTGAATTAAGGCAGCAAAAGCAAGAAGACTTCGCACAAATGCTCAAAGTTGATTAATGATGAACGCAGGTAACAATGATATATGGGATGGAGCAATATATTGGACGATTTCGAGGCTCTAGCAGAAACGGTTCGTCTGCGTTTATATAGGAAAGGAAACTAGTGGTATTTTTTTATTACACCTTTTGGGGCGTAGCCTACGCCCCTGCACGCCTACAGCAAGCTTTCCATTTGGTTGTGGTTTGACAAACTCACGGGCCTTCGTTACGGGGTTAGGGTGAATTTTAGGGTTTTATTAAGGGACACCGGATGCCAAATATATTTACATATCCGCAACGAACGCCCGCCATTAGGTTGTAGCTGTCAGGAGAGGTTTAGATTTGACTTCCACTACCACTACGATTAAGGGACCATTAACACCAATCAGGTGCGTTTAATCTTCCCAATTAACCAATCAGATGCGTTTAATCTTCCCAATTAATCAGATGCGTGCTAAGTGTTGTCTAAGCCTCACTAATGTCAAAGTATCCGATGTAAGTTGCAAAGTAGCCAAGTGTCGAATGATGTATATCTTTGCAATCCGTAGACTGATTTGCATATACTGCAAAAACTTGTGTGTAAATTTTACACTCTATGTGTAGATGTTATTCAAAAATATCGGTAAATTTACACAAACAAAGTAGCCTACATGCATGCAAAGTAACGCATATTTTGTGCAAAATTGCCGCTAAGATACATTGTGTAAATGTTAAACAAAAGACCAGTGACCATGACTTACAAGTTTTGAAGGACTTGTAAGAAATGTTTGAGCAAACAGACTTAGATTCAGTTCCCTCAAACATTTCTTACAAATCCTTCAAAACATAGAATTCACCGATGCAAAATTTAAATACTGTGCGTCACAAAAACGTTTAGTGCAAAACAGCTTTTGTCACGAGAGATACCACCAAATGGAAACTATCGACAACATCGACATCGGTTGCAGAAAGGAAGAACGAGCATTGCCATCAATCTTGAACGATTGTGCCGACGTAACTTCAATTTATTCGATTTACTTTGGTATTAGGTGATAGTTTAAAACGCCGTCATATTCTCAAATACATTATGATAAAAGAACATGAATATAATATAATATAAATGAAGGTATTTGTAATTAAAGGAATTTTGTATATGACAATTTTGATACTATAACTTTCAATTTTCTATACATACCGTATGCTACAAAGCTGGCTGTCTTACATGTTTTCTTTAGATCGCTATTAGGAGTGTTCGCCAAACATTTTGAGTCGATAATTTACGGAGCTTTGAAAAATATTGCTGACGTCAGCATTATATATAAAAGACTCTTAACATGCACTGACCACCTGATGATTCCTCTTGCCTCTTGGATGCTATAGCCTATGATGTCCAGCACTTATTTTGCTCTATCTATATGACATTCAGCATGTTGGTTTGTATAGAATTGCACCGAATAGATTTCGGCGGTAAGTTAGTTGCATTTGACTTTATAAATGGTTTTTATGTAATGTATATATGACAATTCAATGTAAGCCACAATTTTCTACGTTATGATTTTTATAAATTTGGGTACCCCTCACTCGGATAGACCTGGTTGTCCTTATGTTATAGTATGTTTTGATCGTATATTGTCAGTGAAATCAGCTGTAACGCATTTTGATTCCCATAATATGATCTAATTATAACTTGAAATGCAGAATTAGGATTAACGTTCCTTCGTAATTACTTCTCACTGTTTGCAAATTTGGAGATTTAATTGAATTCCAATTGAACTAATAAACAGTCACGCCTTCTAGTTAGTTCGAATGCAATAACATGGATTAACACTGAGCAAACAAAGTTCAAGGCATCGCTTGGCAATTGTTAATGAATTAGGTCGAGGATCAAGGAAGCATTAAGGAATAATTCTCCATAATCGTTTCTTAAACCAAACACGTTTTCAGCTGCTTACTTGCAACACTCCAACAGGCTGCAAGGCTTGTGTGTTAATATTAGAATGTTAGGGTTTGTAATCCAAGTGAATATATATACATTTTAAGACCTAACCAGGAACGACTGCGAAAAATGCAGCACAAGGTTCTCTGGTAGGAATTCAGGAATTGAACCTACGGCCCTGCGATTCCGGTGCAGCGCTCTAACCAACTGAGCTACAGAGGCCAGCTGTTGAGCTGTAACCATAAGTTCATGTATATAGAGGTAATCGGGTGTGCGGGTTGTGATAAGGTGGATTTCAATGATTAGGATTCTTGCACTTCACTTGGTGGAATTAATATTAGAATGTTAGGGTCAGGCGTAAATTTTTTTCAAAATCCTTACTGTAGAAATAGCATGGATCTTGGTTGAAAATTGCATGGAAATCCAATTTTCATACTATACTTGCAATTTTCATACTATGGATATAGCATGGAAATAGTATGGATATTTTCGGTAACCACTGAGTATTTTAATACAATACAATGGAAACTTCGAAACGTTTGCATGGCGATAAAACATATAATAGTTTTGTTTGTGGAAACACCACGTAAATTTATTGCTGCAAAGCTTTCGATCCGTAAGCCCCGATCTTCTCAGTGCTAATAATTATGAATAATCATAATTCCTGTTGATGGCTCAACAGTAGTCGAAACGTTGAATTAAAAATATGAATTTTTTCGGAGTTTGTATTGTATTTTAGTATGGATATATTATGGATTTATATAGTGATGCAATCACAAATTCCATAGCATGAATTTCACTATTTTTCCAGTGATAGGTATAGTGATAATAACACCAGAAAGCTGCAGATTGAGAAGGATTCAACTACCTGATAAATACAAGCAAAATTTCGACTTTTCGAGCGAAGGCCTTTCCTTGGGAAGTTAGTGAAGAAAAAGAAGAAGGGCCTTCGGCGAACGCTGGAAACGTCGAAGTTTTACTTGTATATTTCACGTAGTTTAATCCCTCTCAAACCGCAATTAACCAGTTTTATCTATTTTGTTGGAAACGCCACGTATATAGTTTTAAAATAGTTCCAAATCTTTATCAGTGCTAATATTATATTCTTATTGTATTGACAGGGCCGCCGAAAGGGGGGGGATTGCCCCGGCCCCCACCCCAACTTGAGAGTGAGAGCCTAAAACTGAGTAGGTTCTTTAAATTGGTCAGAGCATTTTTGAAATTGAGGGCAGGTACAGTAGCTCCACATGCAGTCTAGCTAAGGTCTAGTTGGGTGACTGACTTGGGTCTAGCTTAAAAATAATGATGTCATGGGGCCCCCAGAGAAGATTTGCCCCGGGCCCCGCGAATTCTCTCGGCGGCCCTGTGTATTGAAATCAGTAACTGCATGGGAATGGATGCACTATTTAATAAAGGATCGTGCTATAATTTACGACTTAAAACAAATTAACATTCTATGCTCAATTTCTATTCTTTCAAAATTCTATGCAAAAAAATTCTATTTCTCATTTTATTTTTAATTTTATATGTACTCGTATCTCCAAAAAATATTACATTACTATTTACATGACAGGTTTAGCTACAAGTTCATTGCAGCTTTATCGATAATGATAATTATATATGTACGCTAAAATGTATACGCCCACTTAATATGATGCCAGTGGGAACAAATATAATTATGTTATCTTGCTTGTGATTTGCATGTATGTGTACTACTATAACGCCAGTTTTGATATAGGGATAATAATGACTGGTCCCTGAAGTATTATGTTTTTTGATATTATTTTACTCTGACTGATACCAAAGTATTTCTCTGGTGAATGAAAATGTTTTTCCTGTGCAGTTTTATCTGTCTTCTATAGCTGAGTCACCATTGCACTCATCCTGTTCGTCCTCTTCGGGAGATTTTGATACCTCGGGAGATTTCGCCTCCCGGGTTTTTGCCACGACAGAGTTTATTTTCCGCCATTTTGTTCTACGGTTTTGGAACCAGACTTTGACTTGACTTTCGGACATGCGCAATGTATACGCGAGTTGGGCTCTCTCAGGTCCAGCTAAATATTTTGTCTGTTGAAATGTTTTCTCCAACAGATACACCTGACGACCGCTGAATGTGGGTCTGGTGTTTCGTCTTCGGAGTAGATCTTTCTCTGAATAAGAGTCGTGGTGGGTGGGATTTGGACCTATAGAAGGAAGTCATACTTTAGTGATTGTGGTTCAATCATATACACTACAAGCCATGGTGAGAGATGGCAGCACGAGTGCTTGTACCAGAGTCTTCTGATCAACTCTCACGTCTTCTCAAACGAGAACAATTAGCCTTTTCCCAAAAGAGATCGCAGTGCATTCTGGGATCGTTTGGAGGGACAAAGTAAATGGTGACAGGCGTTAAATATGTGAAAGAGTAGATCAAATATCAACTTTTTAGACGACCAAAAATGAAATATCTCCTTTTTACATTAAACTTTTAATTTAAATGTGTGCTGCCATATTTCTTGTCCCTCCAACACGGGATTTGCACGACTAGACCCAGGACTTTAGGAAATGGGTAATTAAGAGTTGCGTGTAAGTTGTTGCGAGTTGACTGTATGGATATTACTTGTCGAACGAACAACAACTCTCATTAACTCTCATCAAATTTGAACCAGCTCAAAATCGATGAGAGTTGACTGCATGAATATTACCTGTCAATTAAACAACAACTCTCATCAACTTTCAATCAAAATTTGAACCAGCTTAAAGTCGATGAGAGTTGACGCGGTCAAACGCTAGCGAGAGTTTCAAGTCTTATCAAGACATCAACTGTCATTTAACATACTTTCATGAATAAGATGACGTTAGTTTTTCCACAGGACAAGCTGAAAATTGCGCTTGAGTCCTGCGGTTGGAATTAAAGTATTAAACCTGCGAGCTTTTCTTTTCTTTTTTAAACTTAATACCCGATTACCTCTCTCCTCCACAGAGGCTTCAGTTGGCTATGATTACGATTAGTATTGACATACAGTTCACTACACTTTACATGGTGGATTTTGGAATACTAGCGGATCCTTCTCCCAGCGGCTCCGCTCGTGTTCCAAGATTCGCCATGAAAAGTGTAGTGAAAATGTATCTCAATACTAAATAGTGCTTCCATTTTGAAGGAATTTTCCTTTTTGAAGGAAATTTTAACTAGTTGTCGGAAATTATAAGGAAATTCGATCCTGAAGGAAATATGAAGGAAATATCGGAAGATTGAAGGAAATGTGAAGGAAATTGCATTATTTCAAAAAAAAATCCTAAGAATACGGCAATTTCCAAGGAAATGCGCTTCAAAATATGCCAAAAATCGTGTCTACGAGATGCAAAATCTGAAAATTTTCTGGGGGAGGACCCCAGACCCTCTTTGCTTATTCTCCTTCGTAAAATCTAGGTAAACTCTTTGTCTCTCCCCTTTGATAATTCAGCTCCCGCAACTTCTATGTTCCTTCTAGAACAAGAAATATCCGGTTATTCGAGAGAAATTACTATAAAATCAGTTTTAAATTAGGTAAAATTCAATAATTTTTATTGCAAGGAAATTTTTTCAAAAATAAGGAAATTTTGAACGGTTGGAAGGAAATTATGTGGAAGCACTGAATTACTAATCGTAATCATAGCTAACTAAAGCCTCTGCTGAGGAGAAAGCCCGATTACCAGATAAGAAACACTTTCAGTTTTGATATTGCGTAAATATGATCTGAGTTCTAAATCTTGACATTGATGAGAGCAGTCTATTTTTCATTCACACCCTCACAAAACATGTGTGCTTTGCAAACATTTTGAAAAGTGCCCCTAAAACAGCCAAACAAAAGCTCGATCATTAGCCCATCAATAGCTCAAAATAAACCAAACAATTTGGTTGATTTTCTAGCCACGTGTGGTAAAAAGCTTTTTTCAATCTTTATAAAATCAAGCAATTAATTTCGTTAACCTCTGTGACATGTGCCAATGAGAACGGGTCGTCCTGAATCGTGGGAGATTTAACGTGTAAATACGGGAGTGGGATGTACACGCAAATTAATTAAAAAGCCACTCAAATCTTAATAGCCGATTAAAGTGCCGTCAAAATCTATGGATGGCCACTTCTGGTAAAGAGTAAACACGGCCGTTATTCATCGTACACAATGGCATATAACATTAAAAGGTTGTTATCATCATCCAATTCCATATGTTTCGCTAAGCGTAAATTCCTAAGCTCGTATCTGAAAACCCGTCTTATACTATATTAAGACCTTAGTTTACATAAGCCTCGTGTGTGACCCCATTAGAAAACTGGTCGTCCCGATTTATTTTTAACTTTGGAATACGAAACATTCTTCCTCTTTAAGCCCGCGGATCAAACGAGAATGAGAGTGCATGAAAGTTGGCGACCTTGGTTAATTAATGTTTTCCCAACACTATCATGTATTTTATTAAAGTTAAAATATGGTTGGACATTCGTCAATCCTTGATTTTGTTAATCTAGAGCTTGAAATGTCCTCTGTAAGGCGCCGGTCAAACTTGGATGACAGTTGACGATAGTACTTCGGCAACTTTCATGCACTCTTATCAACTCTCATCAACTTATTCGAAATGGTTCAAATTTTGATAACAGTTGACGAGAGTTCTCGCTACGTGCGCGCAATATCCAGTCGACTCCCATCAACACTCATGCAACTCTTCTCGTTTGACCGGGGCATGAGAGTTGAGAAAACTCTTGCTCTTCAACTACCGTCAACTCTCATCCTCGTTTAATCGGGGCTTTAGTGACAGTTGAATCGAGACTATGGGATCGTTCATTATTTATGCCACAGGTAGTACGGAAGAGAATTAGGTTGGGTCACTCGCGGGTTTTTTCATCCCCTTAAAAGGGTAGGTATCTAAATTGGAAAAGAATGACTCAAGGTCGTTGGTTAAAAAATCCCAAAAATGATTGACATTATGCTTTTCAGTACTTTCAGAGAGTAAGAGCGAGGTGTTCACAATATTCATAATGTTAACAGTGGTTATTAACACACCGACAAAACTCATTTTATAACTCCAAAAATATTCATGAACATAACACGTTTTCAATGTTCAAATAGTATTTTATCTTAACTTAACTTACGAAACCCAGAATTTGGCCACATGGTTAAAATCGTGAAATGCGAGTCTTGAATGTACTGTTAGGTAAAGAATATTTGAAGTCTCAAAATTTTTTTGGATAAACCAAAATATTAACCTTTTTAAATTCCTCTTCAGTGCTTCTGAGGTGTAAATGATGAACGGTCTCTAAGAGTGGTGAAAAGTATGGAAAAGAAAAAGTCTCCATCACTTCTGTTACCAGGGCATCAATACTCCGCACGAAGTTTCATACTCTTCCTATGAGAGTTTTTGCTCGAAAAGTTGTGTTATCTTGAATCTTAGGGGGCCAAATTATCTACCAAAATGAAACGTTTGCCTACAGATTAGCAACGAGGAGTCTTCGTTTCTCAATGATAAGACGTCTGGGAAAAGACTAGCCTATTTCATTGTGTCTCTAACTTTACTCATTCTTTAGTGATTAGTTATTATCTTATAGCACTTAGAAATTGGACTAGAAATAGCCGTCTCCTAGACTTACCGCAGTAAATATATAAGAAGGCAATTCTCGGAACTAATTTTTCAGATGAATAGTCTTCAATTCTCTGAACTCACGTTTCAAATGAAAAAGAAGAGATATAAGGTCTATATCTGTTATAAGGCAGAAACATAGAAGAAGAAGGAATTCGGATCGCTCCGGATTAGCGCTTGCCTGCAACTTCGATCATTCCGTAGAGGAAAAGACTATAGCCATTTGCTAAACACTCGCCAAATGAGAGTAAGATCCGATACAGTGGAAACTTGAGATAGCAGTTTCGTGCATTCCTATAAACTAATAAAATGAAATGCCGAGGTATTTTATCATCTTTTCGTGGCTAGATCGCCTATAAGCCTACAGTCTATCTTCAAGGTATAGCAGTATAAATAAAGCCTAATTTACACTATCAAAATTTCTGTGATCACAGTAGGAATTTTGCATCAGTAAATTCTACGTTTTGAAAGACTTGTAAGAAATGTTTGAGGAAACTGACTCACGCCTGTATTCTAAAAGTTCACTCACACTCAAAGAGTGGAGGTTCAATCAGCTATTCAAAAACAGCATTGACACTCAAGGGAAGCTCAGATTGAACCTCCACTCTTTGTGTGAGTGTGCTTTTAGAATATAGGCGTTAGTGTTAAACACTGAGTCAGTTTCCTCAAACATTTCTTACAAATCCTTCAAAACTTAGAACTTACCTATGCAAAATCCCTACTTTGATCAACGAAACTTTGATAGTGTATAAGCCAGGCTTAAGAAGTAACTATTGAAGTAATCCACTTTTACCTGTAAATCTCTCTGATAGTGCAGAATGCCACATTCCTCTCTCCCAATAAGGTGCTGGACTGAATCTATAGTCCACCCTCCCTGTCACCTCGCTAATTCCTGAGAGATAGGAACGGTTAGCCATGCACGTTCTGGGATGCGGACGTTGTAAGATATCTTCTATACTAAAAGACTTTGAAGGTTTTGGCGTATCAGGTTGTTGGATACAAGGCATAAACATTGGTACGACTTGAGGTCTGGGATACATCGCTGTCAGTTGGTGCCCTGGAGGAGCATAGAAATACGGTGTGTAGCCATGGAATTGTGGATCCATTCCTAACCGTCCAAAACACCCGCTGTTCATTCTGATGTCTTCTTTAATACAGTCTTGGACTAAGTAAAGCTCTTTGCTTATAACTACCCACGCTTTGAGTAGTGTCACAATCGTTTACATTTACGCATTGAATTGAATAATTGACGAAACTCTGATGAAACATGGAATGGAAAATGGAATCTTGTCAGTTGGAATCCGTGACTATCAACTTGGAACAAATATATTGCGTTGATGATTCATGATTGATATCTGTTTTGATCAAAAACTGAAACCCAGCTATACTAACTGCTAAACAAGCCAACACCGACAATTACCTAATCATGTGAGGGGCTTAAAGTTTTATTATTCACAAATCAGAAGTTATAAATAGTTCCAGTTTCGTCCAAGGTTCCGCATTCCAATGAGTCCATGTTTCCCACATAGCGGCGAATACAAACACAATCTTTTCAGCATCAATTAATGTAGTTATCCATCGAGAGTGATTGTTGAGTAAACACCATTAAGAAATTGACTGATCTTTGCAGGTTCGTTTCTTCCTCGTCATGTTACGTAGGTAACTTGGAATGCCCCTGCGTGGACTCGATTTTAGATTCCTCTTGAGGGCGTGAGTGGAAATTCAAACATAATTTCAAGTCGAACGAGAACATCAGAAAATTATGTCTACGTATCCATAAACCTTGCTCCAATATGTGTAAGTCTGGGCAACAGCAGGCAGATGAGAATAATAAATCCACTGCAGATCTATTAGAACGTAGTAGGTCCAAATTTCCTTGAGATCATAGAGAGTATGCTTCCATAGGATCATGGGATATGCAAGATAATAGGTCTATCTATAGATCCATGAGAACATAGGTCCACCAGTCCATACGTACATGGTTCCATAAATCAATGAGATAATTACTATTTAGGTCCAAACATACACGAGAACAAGTTCATGTAAGTCCATCGATTGGGACCAGGGTATACGGAGACTACAAGTTCACGGTCCACAAATTCATGATCATTAAATGTCCATGGTTCCATACGTCTATGAGTCCACAGGTACATGAGATTATAAGTCCTTGCAGGGCGGTTGGAACAAACGTCCATGAGATTGATCATAAGTCCGCGAATGCATGCATGAGTCCATAATTCATTTCCATGATTCCACGTTTTCTTCTTTCTCTAATTGCGTTGTGTTTCCGTAGCTTGCTTGTGGTTTGGTGGGCAGTAATATTTGCTAATTAATCATTTTGTTTTTTTGTGATTATTATTGTGTTAATAAGGTATGATAAACACTTAATCCAACCCAATTTCCTTCAAGGATTTACAACCAATTCTCCACTTTCCGCTATAGTACGCCAACTCATTTATGACGTTCGCTTTCCATAAATAGATGGTTATTCATATAGAGCTAGATTAACTCCTTTATTACAGACCAAAAATATAAGAATTATGTATGTCGATACATTCACCACATTGCCATTGGGAACTGTGCATGCGCAATAGAATGCAATTTTTGTTGCCTTTTCTATAGTGCGGTTTTCTTCTGATGGATATGAATGAACGAGCGGAAGAGTTATGAATGCTCAGAAGAAGGAACATGTACTCAGCGGAACTTTTCAGAACTCATCTACTCGAGTACTCGTTCATATGCATCAGCCAAGAAGAAAATCACAGCAAACTTTAAATATAGTTTCAGTCTCCCAGCTCAGGCGCTCCAACATGTTGATCACTTGATCCAACATCTTCTAATATTGTTGGATCATGGAATCGCTCATGTCTTAAACATATTTGGACAAGTTGGCTTTTGTCAGAGGATGTTGATGTTCAAATTTTTATACCGACATCGTCCAATATAGCCTACAGTTGGATCGACAATGTTGGATGATGTTAGACTGGTTTGAAATTGCTCTTGTATCTATAGTGTAGTTGCATCACTACTGCACATTTGAAGCAGTAAAACATGGTATTTCTTGTGATATGGATAAGCAATGACAAAACTCGTTTGCTATAATTAGCAACAGAGTTAACGCGCATGGGGCCAGTTGCTGCACGGAAGCTGACCTGCTTCAACCACGCATGCATTGCTAATATATAGGTAAAGTAAAACAGCGAAATATTTTCAGGATTGATGTAATTGTGAAATTAATTTTCTAAATTTAAAAAAGAAGCAGGCATCCGAAAACAGACACAACAAACCTCGCTTTTAATAGCGCCCATGGATATTTGAACAACTTTATAAGAAAACATGTTGCATGTGATATACTTATATATAGCAGGCTCAGTAGAAGCCAATAAAACCATAACGGTCTGCGGTTAACGTGCAATATGGCAATTTTGTAAATGTATATAGAATTAGAAGTCTTTTTACATCGATTAGCGTTACGGAGTTACCGAGACAAAATAGGGAATAGTAATAATAGGTTTTGTACGAAAATATCCCCCATGACCCATTTTCTAGTAAGTTCCTTCGCTTATCGCTTATGATGGCAAAACTAGTGATCCTGACCTTATTTATTAAAGAGAAATAAAGGCTTCCACTTAATGTGTTTCCGTGTTCATATATAGAATATGCCTTGCCAACTTGTCAAAACTCGGCGCCACTCGGTTTTCTATAGTTTATTTTAGAAACTGAAAAGATCACCTTTGCGCAACATCACTATTGTTCTCGATGTATCTACTTTGACAGGGATTTAGGGCCTGTCAGTCATAAGGATTATGTATAACAAAGCAATAAAATCTAATATGGCCTACACCATTTTAGAGATTGAGTTTGCACAACAATTTAATGGGCTTCAATTCAGGAAACAATAATGGATGAATTAAGGGGAATTAACTTCAATAAACTTCTGAGGTAATCTCATATCCGTTTTGATAAAAGGCAAAGTGAATGGTTGGCATGCATTGATGCATACTACAATCAATGGCACAACCTGTTCGTCCCAAAAATGCAATGACTCTAAAGACTACATTAAATTTCCTAAATAGCGAAATATGTCCCCGTTTAGCTTTATTTTTTTATTTTGTGTACTTCTCTGACAAAGGGCTAGTTGAAGAAAACTGAGGTCATGCTCCAGCCATGCATTACTGAAACAGGACCTTCATGCTACTGAGAGTCTGAAGTGGCATCTTGCATGCTCATAATATATATACATATACCAAAATCTGCATGGTATGCTCACGAACATGCTCATATATATATATATATATATATATATATATATATATATATATATATATATATATATATATATATATATATATATATATATATATATATATAGAACGAAGACGGAGACTTTAACACGGGAAAGATAAAGAAAATCCCGCAGCAACTGAGCGTCATTAAACAATAGTCTCGAGCCCTAACTTGCGCAATATTACACGTTGAAGGGTGTTCGGCTGTATCCCCCTCTATATATAAATGCTCTAGCCTTACTTTTCCCAGTCGTTTTGCTTAGAACTATGGGTAGAAGGTCCAAGTTGTGTTAGACAAAGGCCCAACTTTAGACCAAAGGACCTGTCATTTCAATGTTTGTTCCTAAATTTATATTCATTAATGCCTAATATATTAAGTCAAATAAGATTTGTGGTTTGCTAAAGCGTGGTTGCCAATACAAACACATTAATCATATTTACATTTTTTTCCAATTACACTTCGTTAAATCTTGCAATCACGTAACCAGAGCCATCGTTGAGTGGCTCTGGGTACGAGATTGTAAATCTTGTGAATGGTGACTTCGGTCTCTGACACTGATAGAAATTTAACTGGATTGATGCTGCCTCGTACCCAGGCGTCTCTTTGTAAAAAACAGTGATGCGCATATGACGAGTTTACATGAAGTAGTGTAGTGGGGAGAGATGGGCAAAGGGACTGATGGGAAGAGTACACCCAGCACGCATCCTTCCCAACAGCCCCTTCGCGCGTCGCCTGCCACCTGAATAATTCATGTATTATAATTATTTAAAGCGCCTGGGTACGAGGCAGGGATTGATGAATCAGCAATATGAAACATGCGAGCTTTTGCGAGCTTCCTTCTCAGGCATCAGCCTCGTACCCAGGCGCTTTGAATTGCTACGCCATCGCGTGAAAAGCGTGTAGGATGACACGCGTGGGAGAAAATATTACACAACTATATTGCACTGTCAGAAGAACAGCTCTTCCAAAACATATCTCTCTCTCTATTTTCAACCGAGAGCGTCTTCTGTTGAAGTTCTGATCGAACCACCCCCTTCCGCAGAGCCTTACGAATTTAAGTAAAATTACGCAATATTACTTGGGAAACAAATTACGTAATTGTTAGTCATGGGTCTCACCCCCCCCCCCCCGTCGCGCACTACGAAATGTCCTCTACTATCCCTACATTATCCCTGCAATCCTATATAATTATTGACTCTGCGGAGGAGAGTGGTTCTGAACTACCGATTGTTCAAATAGACATCTTAATCTCTGACTTCCAGTTCTCGACATACATGCCGATTGTTCATAAATACTTCGTCATACTCCCTAGGATATTCTCATTTATACAGCTCAGCTGGAGATAAGAATTTCTCCTTTATGTCGTAGGAAATTCCCGGTTTTGTCCAAATTCCGAGTTAACGCTGAGTGGTGGGTGAGGTAATCAATCTCTATGGATCTTATAAAATGATGAATATAGGATATATGGAACTAGAATATAGAAACTCGTGTGCGTGTGCGTGTGCGTGTGTGTGGTAAAGCCCAGAATTCATGTATTGAGCAGACAAGACAAGCCTTTCAAGATATTTGACTGAGGTTGTTAAGTTTCTTTCACTTTCTTTGGTCGGTCAAGTAGACGGCTTCCCACTTAAAAATCTCTTCAATCTTGACAGCGACTTCCTGTTCTCGCATGGGGATTGTATTTGTATACCTCAGTAACTTTCCTCATACTTCCTTAAGCTTTGTTTCCATATGGTCGTAACGGTCGTAAAAATTGATTCACGATCTTTATCATCAGCCGAAATACAACATTTTAGAACTGAAAATTCGCGGAGTGATTATAATTAGAGAATACGTACTGCAGTATTATAATCATATGGAAACCAGGCTTAAATTCCTAAAATATTCTCATTTTCATGCCGAAGTAGGAAATTCTATAGAAATTCTATCAATTATAAGTTGATACACTCATTGAGTCATGTTGTAAAACAGGTGTAAGATGAAGATGTAGGAAATTTTATGGTAATCGGCATCTATTCTCTAGGTATACTTAGCTTTCATCTTGTAAAATGAATGTAGAATTATATTGTCATTATATAGAGTTTTGGGCTATCCCACTCCTTGTTTCGTTTACAAAATATCTAATACGATGTTCGTATGCGCATCATGTTCACGATGTTCTTTTTGTATACAATATTTAACCAGCAAGTCCACTCACAAGAGTGATTTTTAGTAGAGCCTGAGCAATAATAATAGAAAATGATAATGATATTAATGTTAAAGCTTATAATGTCTTAGCACGCCCCATCAATATGGTGGAGTGTCTTATATGACAAATGATTCTTAAGTTTCATTTTAAAATATGTAAATTGTTCTATTTTTCGGGGAGTTCAACATGCAGGTAAACCGTTCCAGTCGTTTTCAGCATGGTTGCTGTATGACTTGTATGCCTGTTTTCCTCAGTTTTCCTTGACACGCTCCTAATGTAAGTTTTGTTTGTGAAACTTAAAGTCGGCGTTATTGTTTAGTTAAACACTTGTGAATGATGAGGCAACGGTGGAAGTGTGTGCTCATTGATAACAGCTGCCAGCCGTCAACGAACTTAGTGATTCCCCGGCTGAGGAAAGTGGACAAGCCTCAACAACGATTTTTGCGGCTTTATTGTGAAGGATTTGAAGAGATGGTCCACACAAAATCAGCATAGTCAAAGGTCGGCATGACCAGTCTATTTGCCTCTTAAAACTGAAAATTATATTGGTAAAATAATTCAAACACACTCTGTAGTGTGTTTGGAACTTGCTGCGACGCCTGAACTTCAAGCATCAATTCATGCTTGTGGTCAGTTTCATTTTGCGCGCGGTCAGTTGACAGATTCAAGTGGATTTAGCTTCAAGCGCCTACATACATTTTTAAAATACTACTACTAGGAGTTACTATCGCAAGGAGAAGTGCTGCTGTACGGAAAAGTTGTCATCCACACTGACTGAAACAGATAACTAACCAAAATCAAGATTGTAGGATGTCGACTTAGGCTACATTTACACTATAGCGGAATCCGATACAGAGTGTACAACTTTCAAAAGATGAGCGAAACAACATCTATCCGTTGCAATAACTCCTCTGAAAATAGCGTGCCTAAAAGGTACGGATAAGTGTTTTCATCCAGTACAGTGTAGAAGTAGCCTTATTCACATTGACGTTGCTGTATGTCTCATTTCAGGCTGTCCAATTATCTTCAAAGCAATATCTCTGAATTATAATGACTGCAGACTCTATATGATGTCTTAGAATACATGCATAATAGGGCGAATATAACTTACTCACATAGTCACATGCGTGTCTGCGCCACTGAGCTCTACTATATATATCTGGAGACCGTGCTCCCATATCTCGTCAAACAAAAAAGTGTCCGCAAAAACATGGCGGATTTCGAGCTCCGCGTCCACTATTTTCGGGCGATTTACCACTGACCACATAATATTTTTGAAAGCCACCTGTTTTCGCACCCCCCTGGATGCAAAACGTATACACTGTGTAATTATTAAACTATCAAGTTTCACAACTTTATATTTTGTCAACATGCCGCGTTAATATTGCTCGGTTTATGGTTGTCACAACTCCTTTGACAAAGACGGACTGTATTCACACTGGTAAGGAAGTATTATTTTGTGCTTAGATATCATTCGAGAAGTTTTTTCTGCAAATGACAATGTAAAGCAAACGGTAGTTATGTTTTGTTCACGTGCATGTGTCACCAGCTTTTCTCGACTGTGGCTTCTTTTCTGAGGTTTTTGCATGCAGTTTGTTTCATTCAAATATTATATTTCCATTGTTCCTTGTGATGTTCTCGTGTGCGTTTTTCCTACCCCCTGTACAGTGTATTTTATAGGCCTGTTTGTATTTATGAAAGCATATTGTTATTGAATTTTTTCCCTTCACATATTTAAGCATTCCTGATGCAAAGAAGCATCCAGAGTTGTACAGCATATGGGTTGAGTATATGAATAAACATGCGACAGTGAAGTCTGTTCCTGCGAAAAGTAGTCGTTTGTGTTCAGATCACTTTAGTGCTGATATGTATGAGATAAAGGGGAAAAGCCAGAAATTAGTATTGAGACCGGATGCTAATACCAACAATAGTTACACAAAGGTTTGCTCAGGTCATTGGTGCGATTTAAAGTGTTAAAGTGTTATATGTAACAGTGTGCATGAGTTACATTCTTTGCTAAGGGACAAGTCATTATTAATGCCGGGTAGGGGGCTGGACGAAATTTGTATGAATAGCAAAAATTTTTCATGACCCCTTATTTTTCTAACAAACTATTTTATCCCGCCCCCCCCCTCCACCCCAATTCTGAATTCAATTACTCTAAGTCAGTTTCGTAACCATTTTTCCTGCCCTCATACTCAGTTTACTTGCAGATGTAAAGAATATTGTAAATATTGAAAATAAAGAATATTGAAAATGATAGCCAAGTACTAGATAATTCAGACTTTATACCTGAAAAGTTGTTGGTCCTCAAACAAAACAAAAAACACAAATCAGACCTACTTTTACTAATTGAAAAAAATACATTTGTGTCTGGTGGAAGCATTACTGTATATTGAAGAGATGGCAGAAGCGACTGTCAACAACATGCAGAAACAGAACATGCAAAAGAGGTCCACTGTGTTAAAAGCAAGACAACAACTGTCAACTGAATCTTGCATTTGCAAATGCAGTGCATGACCCTTTAGACAAATTCTTTGGTGATGATGAGGATGACAATTTCCATATACAGTGCCTAGAACACAACTTTTAGGTTCAATATATTGGGCATTACTGTTCAATGTATGTATACTGTATATATCCATCACTCTTTTGATATTGCATGTTACAAACTATAGATTTTATTCCCCCCCCCTTTATGTTCAAAATATTTTCTGCCCCCCCCCCTTCACTGGTCAAAAATTTTTTGTGGCCCCTCTATATTAAAATGTATTGTACATTTACTAGGAATGGTATGCTGGATGTGTTTTAAAAGAGGGCATACAAAAATTGTGTGCCCAAATAGAGCAAAAACCCACTCAGACAGTTGTTCAAGAACAACATAATTGGCACAATTGCCATGATATTAAATTCACTAAGTAACTTTATATACATTTTATGTGTGAATGTTGCGTGATTGTTGTGTGTTAATTTTAATTTATTTATTAGGCCATTAATGAATATTCTTGGTTTGAAAAATATTTTAGGGGGGGATGTCCCCACTGCTGGTGCCACCACTGGAAATATCAGCTAATTATAGCCAGCATAGCTTCAATAAAATATATTGAAGTAAATATGACATCAAGTACTCTTTTATTAAAAGCGATAGCTATGTGCGTGTTTCACTTGTATCATTTGGGACAACCCGAGAATACCCTTATGGAATTAACAAAATAAAACATGGGTATGAAACCAAAAATACTTATTGATGGCCTGTAATAGTAATATAATAATATTGTATATATTTTTAAATTAAACTTTTTAAATGTTGAATAAATCTAATTTGTAATGAAAATTAATAATGCACATAAGAATATGTTTAATAAAATAATATATAATTATTGTTTGGTGTGCTAGATCTTTAATTAACTAATCTTTTGCCTGGTCAAACAATATGATTCTATTGCCATGAATTGCCGTCAAATATAACAATGATTCCAGTGACAAACGTAGAGCCATATACATTTGGGTATTTATTAGTGCAGATTCACTTTCCCCATAATGTGCACAGCGTACATTGTGAGTAGACATGATCAACAATGTGCAGTTTCCATAATCTGAAAAATACAAACAGCAGTAAATATTTAGATGATACATGCATAAACCGACATAAGTTTCGTTTCAACAAAGCATGGCTGTGTTCACAAATTTATATATTAAAATTATATGTATAGTAGAAATGCAAAAGGAACAACATACTTTTTATACAATTTGAAAGAGAATTATGCACATATCAACGGCCTGCCCGGGGGGTACACCCTGGGACAACTGGGGGGAAACAAGGGGAAATTTGGTATTTTATCTGTGTGTTCTGCCTGTGAACCCCGGGGAGATTAGGGAGTGGTCATTATTTATGGGGAGGGGGGGTGTTGGGAAATGGGGAAAATAAGGATTGGAAACTTTTTGGACCCCCCTCCAGACTGAAGGCAAACTTTTTGTGTCTCCCCCCTCATAAAAGTAGAAACTTTTCTGACCCCCACCCCCCAGTGTGGATTGAAAAATTAACAGCAAGCAATGAAACAGGTGTGCATTGCATGTAAAGTTAGATATTAGGACAATCTGTTTAATATAGCTCATGATGTTTTACCCTGGTGAATATGATTCAACCATATGTGATTAAAAATATATATTATGTACTGTTACTACTTTGCAATGCAACATTTGTCCCACCATAACCCTAACCCATGACCCGTCTTCATACAGCAAAATGATTTGAACACAGCGTTTTTTTAAGAACTTGTCTGGGCACCAACCATGGTAGTGCCTCGCAATCATGGGAGTCGGGCACACTAAGTTTAACAAGCTTGCTAGGTACCCCCTGAGTGACCCAGTTGTGGTATTTACATAAACATACCATGCAAATACACTTAACTGATCAGATTCGGTCTATCAACACACAATGTAACGTTGTATATCCAAAAATCTGTTTCAGAAAATGCTTACATTTCAGTTCTCGGGGTGGAAAAATACAAAACATTTTCTGGGGGAGAATCCCTGGACTCCCCTACTAGTACATACAATACCACACCAACCTTTTTGTCACCAACAACCATCTGTCATCTCTCCGCACTCAATATAGTATGGTCCCTTCTTGTAGATGTCCATCCCAGAGCAGGGAAATTTTGAGTATCTAGATTGTTGGAAATAGCATTTTCAGAGTCTTCTTTTTTGCTATTTGTGATTATAGAAATCAGAACTCTAGACATAGTATTTAAGTTCAAAAACTTTTATGACCCCCCCCCCTTTCTCTGTGTTAAAACTTTTTTGATCCCCCCTATTTATAAGGGTAAAACTTTGTCCCCCCCCTCCCATTTCCCAACCCCCCCTCCCATAAATAATGACCACTCCCTTACAAACTTCGCAATAATAGGACGATGGGGGGAGGGGAAGTAGGGGACTTTGACGTGACAATTTGAATTTTATAAATGAAGTACATGATTGGTGTGAACTCAAAATCACAGGCTCACACAGAACAATATCGATCGGCAACTTATTATTTATGATATTTTGTAGTGGTCTTGCTAAAATTTGAATAAATAAATACGGAATACATGAGTGCCATTGTGATACCCCAGTTTGTATAATAATTTTTAATTGTTTGTATGCTATTTATAGTATGAACTACTTTATTGTAAGCCCAGGGGGAGGGCAGTTTGACTTACACATTTCCCGGGGGAGGGAGGGGGAATTAATGCATTAGAATCATGTTTTTGCAAAGTCCCGGGGGTGTACCCCCAGGGCCAGGCCATTGATATGTGCATTATATACAAGTAGTAATCGAGTTGAAATATTATATAATAGTAATAAATTATAGTATATTTCAATAAATGAATGTGTGGTACAGTACAAGTGTTTCATTAAAATTTTGAAAAATGCCTCACCTGTAGTGCTTTTCAGCTTTTGTTGTTTATTTATTAACATATGGAAACAGAATCACCATAGTCCTCGAAATTTCAAAAGTCTGTTTCCCATCATGACAATTATTTCAATTTCTCGTTAATTTAGTAATTTATTACTCATTTTCTACGGCTCCACACAAAATACTGTAGGTCTGCACCTACCGATACTGCAAAAGCATACATGCGACATGGGCAAAAATACCACCATTCGTTCAGCTCATTTATATTATCTGTTTGGATCATTATTTATACATTTCACAGCAGAAATTGTGGAGATAGTCGCTCGAATGAATTAATGATCCAGCTTGAACTTGATAGTAGTTGGTAAAGTTCAGAAGAAACCTTTTACACCTATATGTAACTATAAATATTGACTAATTTCAAATCTTCTCCAATGTACAGTACTCTTTTTTAAAAATTATAAAGATCAGTGGCTCTCTGGTCAGGGGGGAGTGGGAAATGTCGCCCGCACGCATTTGAGCTGTGGTCAGTTAACGTACCATGGGAATAGTGGACGTGGAGCTCGAAATCCGCCATGTTTTTGCGGACACTTTTGATTTGCGAGCACGATCTCCAGATATATATAGTAGAGCTCAGTGGTTCAGCTAGTCCTAGGGATGGGCGATACCACCTTTTTCATTCGATACGATATTTGCTCGATATTAGCCGTTTTTTTCGATATCGATACCGATTCGATACCGATATCGATATTTTCCCAACTTGAAATCATTAACAACGGCCACAACGCTAACAATATAAACATTGAATAATATATATCAGTGATTGCAACCAACATAACCAGGAACTCCCATCCTTCCCGTGGACCATTATAGCACCATAGAAAATGAACTATTTACGCCTATTTAGGCTTTTTGGTATCATTTTCATGATGAT